>JBAGKK010515341.1:0-32757 GCA_037177015.1 Euceroptres primus
AAACAAACCTAACCTATAAGAAAAAATATACAAAAAATATAAAAATTAATAAAATTTTCAAAATCCCACATAAAAATGCCGACTTTGTGGTCGTTTTGAGAGAAAAAGTACAATAACCTAAAAATCCACTTTGAAATAAAACAATTTAAATTTTTAAAAAATTAGCCATGAAAATAATATATGAACGAAAAAAATTGTTTGTAAAAAGCAAAATTGTTCCGCAAAAAATGCTGATAAATTTATACCTGATTTGAAAATTCCTGTAATGAAAATGAAACGTCAAGCTGTCAGTGTAAAAATCCCTAATTAGTTTTCTAATTACTCGGGAAATTCCGAGTGAGAACGATTTCACCCCAACATCTGGACCTCTGAAAAAGTCAAGGAAACTTTTTTTTGACATTTTTTATTTTAGATTCGCGAACTTTCAACTTGGAACCCAACAGTCGAATTTTCCGGCATTCGACTCGCTTTCTTTGTCTCACGTTATTCTGTCACTTGAAAATAAACAAGCCAACGAAAAAATCGCGGCCCTCGGCTTTTTTTCAGTCGAAAAAATAAATAAAGGAAAACCGCCATTATCAGAGTTCAGTCATTTCGCAGACACAAGCGACAAGCGTCGAAATCAGACGACAAGCGAATTTTTCTCCTGTCGAGTAGATTTCCCGTTTTCCGGAATTTTCTTGCAGTTTTTGGGTAAGACTTACAGTTGCTGCTTTGCAGGAGGTTGTTTTGAGACATTGTCCTCTGTCTTATCTCGTGTGAAAAATCTCGCCGTCGGGTCACTTTTCTTTCCAAAGAACCACCACCGAAGAACGGAAGAATCGTTACAAGGATCGATAACAAGTGGCGCCGCCACGCGGAAAACTCTGGTTACTAAACAGGGACGTAGTTTTTTATCCTGGAACCCCGGTTTAATTAGTTTTTTTAAATTGTTGTAGAAATATTAAAATTGAATTTATTCATTTTTAGAAAAGATATTGAGTTTATAATATGGAATGTTTAATGAGGGATTTAAAATTTAAGGAATATTAAACTTAAAGAATATCAAATTTGAAAAGAATTTTCAATTTGAAAAGAGTTCTTAATTTAAACAGAATTTTAAACTTAAAAAGAATTTCAAATTTACAGAATTTATAATTTTAAAAAATGCTAAATTTAAATAATTTGTATTTGAAAATTTCAAATTTAAAGAATTTCAAACTTAAAGAATATAAAGTTTATAGAATTTAAAATTTAATGAACTCCTAACTAAAAAAGGATTCCAAATTTAAAGAATTTATTTAGAAAAATTTTAAATTTAAACAGTTTCAAATCTAAAAAGAATGTCAAATTTGAAGAATTCTTTAAACTGGAAATTTTAAAAATTTGATATTCTTTAAGTATGAAATAGAATATCAAATTTTAAAAATTTCCAGTTTAAAGAATTTAAAATTTACGAAGAATTTAAAATTTTTAAATAATTTAAAATTTTTAAATAATTTCAAATTTAAAAAGAATTTCACATTTAAAACGATTTTCAAATTTACAGAATTTCTAATTTTAAAAAAAATGTTAAATTTAAAGAATTTCACATTGAAAAAGAATTTCAAATTTACAGAATTTCTGAAAGAAAAAATGTTAAATTTAAAGAATTTGTACTTAAAAATTTCAAATTTAAAGAATTTCAAACTTAAAGAATATCAAATTAAAATAATTTCAAAGCTACAGAATTTCCTATTTAAAAAATTTCAAATTTAAAAAGAATATCAAATTTAAAGAATTTCAAACTTAAAGGAAATGAAATTTAAAAAATTTTCAATGTAAAGAATTTCAAACTTAGGAAGAATTTAAAATTTAAAAAAAATTTCACGTTTAAGAAGAATATCAAATTTAAAAAACTTCCAATTTAATGAATTTCAAATTTAGGAAGAATTAAAAATTTAAAAAGAATTAAGAAAAAAAGAATCAAAAAGAATTTTAAGGTTTTTCAAGTTTTTCAATTTCACCTTTACAGAATTTTTTACTTAAAAAGAATGTCAAATTTAGAGAATTTATACCAAAAAATTTCAAATTTAAAGAATTTCATACCTAAGAGTATAAAATTAAAAGAATGTCCAATTAAGAGAATTTTGAATATTAAAACTTGAAGAATATCAAATATAAAAAAATTCCAAGTTAAAGAATTTCCAATTTCACAAATTTCAAATTTTAAAAGAATGTCAAATTGAAAGCATTTCAAACTTAAAAGAAATGAAATTTAGAAATTTTCCAATGTAAAGAATTTCAAATTTAAGAATTTAAAATTTTAAAAGAATTTCACATTTAAAGAGAATTTCAAGTTTACAGAATATCCAATTTAAAAAGAATGTCAAATTTAAAGAATTTGTACAAAAAATTTCAAATTTAAAGAGTTTCAAATTTAGGAAGAATTTAAAATTTAAAAAGAATTTCACATTTAAAATTATAAACTTATTATAATTAAAAAATTATAAACTTGTACGATTAATATCTGTATCTGGGTTGCCCATTTATGGATTTTCCAGGGGATTAAATCTGAATACAAAAAAAAAAGATATCAAATATAAAGAATATCAAATTTTAAAAAATGTCAATTTAAAAAAACTTCAATTTAAAGAATTTCAATTTCAGGTTGAATTAAAAATTTAAAAAGAATTTCACATTTTAAAATAACTTCAAATTTTCTAATTTCAAATTTAAAAAGAATGTCAAGTTTAAAGAATTTGTATTTAAAAAATTTAAATTTAAAGAATTTCAAACTTGAAAATATAATTTGAAGAATTTTGAACTTAAAGAATTTCAAAATTAAAAAGGATGTCAAATTTAAGGAATTTAAAATTTAAAAACTTTCCTTTTTAAAAAATTTCTAATTTAAAGAATCACCAATTTAAAGAATTTCCAAAATTAATAAGAATTTTAAAGTTAAAAAGAATTTCAAAATTAGGAAGAATTTTAAGTTAAAAAAGAGTTTCAAATTTTAAAAATTCTTAATTTTAACGGAATGTCAAATTAAAAGAATTTCAAACTTAAAGAATACCTCTCAAGTTAAAAAAATTTTCAATTTAAAAAGAATTTCAAATTTTGAAAAAATTAAATTCAGAGAATTTAAATTGAAAAAGATTTTCTAATTTAAACAGATCTTAAACAGATCGTAAAATTTATAGAATTTGTTTTCAAAAATTTCAATTTTAAATAATTTCAAAATTATGAAGAATTTTAAATCTAAAAAGAATTTCAAATTTTAAGAATTCCCAATTTTTAACTGAATGTTAAATTCAAAGAATTTCAAATTTTAGGAATTTCCAATTTTTAACTGAATGTTAAATTTAAAGAATTTCAAATTTAAAAAATACTTTTCAAATTAAAAAAAATTATAATTTAAAAAGAATTTCAAATTTTAAAAATACATTCAATTTATAGAATTTCCAATTTAAAAATAACGACAAATTTAAAGAATTTGTTTTAAAATTTTCAAATTTAGATTTTAGCTAAAAACTGTCTTTAAATTTTTTAATTTTAAATTATTATTAATTTGATAATTTAACAAAATTAAGTAATGACTAATTAAATGATAAAATTCTTATATCTTAAATTAGGAAAAAATCTTAAAGTAAATACATAAATACAATTATGTTTTATTTCATAATGTGTGATAATTAATGAAAAATTGAAAGAATTTGAATGAATTAAATTAATTTATTTAGCTAATTTTCAAAAAATTCATTCGAGATTTTTAATTTAGGAATAATCTTCTAATTTGTTTGAATAAAAATTAACTTATTCGAATTTTTACCCAAAAAAATTCTTATATTGTTAATCGGAATAAATTTTTGGGGTAAAAGGGAGAGGAATAACATGTGTACTTTCTATAAATTTTCAAGTTTAAAAATAATTTTAAAAGTTCAATCAGAAAAATATTTGGTTGAATTAAGAAAATTTTTGTTGTGTTGACAACAAAATGTTTTCTTGAGTTAAACCAAAGTTTTTAAATTATAAAATTTAGTTCAATCAGCAATATATTTTCTAGATTAAAAAAAATGAACCAACCAAAAACTTTGGTTAATTGAAGCAAATGAATTTCGTGTATTAAACTTTGTTAATTTAAGCAATCTTTTTTATTTATTTATTAATTTCTACAAAAATCCATTAAAACTGGCTAATCATTAGTTAATATTTGATTATTCCATTAATGAATTTTTTTGAAATTTTTTGTTATGTGGACAACAAAATGTTTGCTCGAGTCAAACCAACGTTGTTAAATTATAAAATTTGGTTCAATCAACAATATTTTTTGTAGAATTAAAAAAAATGTATCAACTAAAAACTTTGGTTAATTAAAGCAAATGAATTTTGTGTATTTAACTTTGTTAATTTAATTAACCTTTTTTATTTATTTATTTATACAAAGAGCCCTTAAAACTGATTAATTATTCATTAATATTTGATTATTCCATTAATGAATTTCATTTGATAAAATATGGTATTTTTCTCACATAAGTGTTCTTAATTCTTTTTTAATTTTATCTTCATTTTTTTATCTTTTTTCTTAGAGTTATAATTTATTTTTTAATTAAAAAATAAAATTAGAGTTTCAAAGTATTTTTTTAATAAACTCATTAGTAAATTAGCATAATTTTTCAAATTACAAAAGTACTTAATATAACTAGGTTTCGTTCAAAGATGATGTCTGACCTAAAAGTGCTTTAACTACTTAGAGATTATAATGTACCTTGTATCCTACTAAACAAGAAAATAAAAAAATGATTAAAATTTTCATTTGCAAAACTACTTTCTTTATTTGAATGAAATACAAAAATTTACACCTTCATTTTCTCAATTTTTAATATAAAGAAATTAAATTTTAGGTATAATTAAATTTTATTAATAATGTAAGGTCAACTTTAATAATTTTTCTTCATGAGAAAAAAAACTAAATCAAATATTTCTACATAATTAATAAGTATTTAAGATATAATTAAAGCTTTTTTCATGAATGGAATATTTCAATATAATAATGAAAAGTCGAGAATTATTTTCCTGGGTATTGAATACCAACGGCTGACCATAAATTATCTTCACTACTGAAAATCATGAACTCCAACTCTTTAATAAATTGCCAGAGTGTTTACTTAAAACAATATATACAAATTTTATATTTTAACTTAATATACAGTAAGAATAATTTTTTAAGGAGCATAAAGTTTTAAAAAAATGTTTTGTCATTCTATTCATTAATTTTCTTAAATTAATATACAATAATAAAGAACGTTAGATTCACTCCGTCCATCTGTTCATACTGATTTTCAAAACCGAGTTGGACACATAAACATAACCTCAAACGAAAAAACGATTTAGAACTAAATAACCATTGCTAAATAAATAATAACTCAAAGTATTTTTTTCTAAATAACTTAAAATACCTCTTTCAAAACTCGTGAAAATTAACTCAAGTTTTATTTTTATCTTCTTTTTATAAATCATTAAGTTTAAGGTTATGCTTTCAATATCAAAATTGTCCTTAACCCTTTCAGGCATATATTATTCCCTGTTGCTTGCATCCGAAATTTTAATCAAGTTGTTTTCCAGGACTCTTTTGCATTGCTGAATCCAAATTTGTAGTCAAAATTTTCGAATTTTGAAAATTCAAGATGGCGCAACCAATATATCGGATGGGAATTTCCAAAAATAGTCTAATTTTTTTGGAAATCGCCTTTTAAGGGTTTTTTGGTTCGCTGAATTCGAACGTATGGTCAAAAATTTATAATTTTCAAAATTAAAGATGGCGGAGCCAAATCTTCGTATGGTAATTTTCAAAAATAGTCTAATTTTTCGGAAATCATTTTCTAAGGGTTCTTTGGATCGCTGAATTTGAATGTGAGGTCATAAATTTATAATTTTCAAAATTAAATATGGCAGAGCCAATATTTTGGATAGTAATTTCCAAAAATAGTCTAATTTTTTTAAACTCGTCTTCTAAGAGTTTTTTGGGTCCCTGAATCCCAATCTGAGGTAAAAGATTTAGAATTTCCCAATTTCAAAATGTAACCAATATGGCAGATGGTTAATTATATAAACATTTTTTATAAACAAATGCACATTTTGAACTTTTTTCATAAATAGCCTTTGCCAGAATATTTTGGGTTGATTCTGCAAAAAATAATAAAGCCTACTCATGAAAAAATGGTAAAAATGTGCATTTGTTTTTAAAAATTGTTTATATAATTAACAATGAATTTATAATTAACAATGTTTATATAATTAACTATGAAAAATATGATAGCAAGGAGTCCCTGGAAAGATATTTCTAGTTCATACCGCAAAAAATTATGCCTATTCTTGAAAAAATGGTCAAAATGTGGATTTGTTTATAAAAATTGTTTATATAATTAACAATTATTCTCATTATGAAAAATATGGCAGCAAAAAGTCTTTGGAAAAACATTTCGAGTTGATTTCGCAACCAAAAATAAAGCCTATTCATGAAAAAATTGTGAAAATTTGCATTTGTTTATAAAAATTGTTTATATAATTAATAGTTTTTGTCACTATGAAAAATATAATAGCAAGGAGTCTCTGGAAAGACGTTTCTAGTTCATTTTGCAGAAAAATTAGACAAATTCTTGAAAAAATGGTCAAAATGTGCATTTTTTATAAAAACTGTTTATATGATTAACAATTATTGTCATTATGAAAAATATGACAGCAAAGAGTCTTTGGCAAAACATTTTGAGTTGATTCCGCAGCAAAAAATGAAGCCTATTCATGAAAAAATTGTGAAAATTTGCATTTGTTTATAAAAATTGTTTTTATAATTAACAGTTTTTTCACTTTGAAAAAAAAGGGGGGCAAGGAGTCCCTGAAAAGACATTTTTAACTTATTCCGCAAAAAATTAGGCTTATTCATGAAAAAATGGTGAATACGTGCATTTATTTGTAAAAATTGTTTATTTAATAACTAGTTATCGTCATTATGAAAAATATACCAGCAAGAAGTACCTGTAAATACATTTCTAGTTCATTCCGCAAAAAATAGTCCTATTCATGACAAAATAGTCAAAATCTGCATTTATTTATAAAAATTGTTTACATAATTAACAGTTTTTGTCTTTATGAAAAATATGTAAGCAGTCCCTGAAAAGATATTTTCAGTTCATTTCGCAAAAAAATTAGCCTTATTCTTGAAAAAATGGCCAAAATTTGCATTTGTTTGTAAAAATTGTTTATATAATTAACAATTATTGTTATTATGAAATATATGGCAGCAAGAAATCCCAGGAAAGACATTTCTAGTTCATTCCGCAAAAAATTAGGCCTATTCATGAAAAAAAATTTTAAATGTGCATTTGTTTATAAAAATTGTTTATATAATTAACAGTTTTTGTAATTATGAAAAATATATCCGCAAGGGGTCTTTGCCAAAACATTTCAAGTTATGTTCGCAAAAAAGGAAGCCTGTTCATGAAAAAATGGTGAAATGTGCATTTGTTTATAAAAATTGTTTATATAATTAACAGTTTGGTCACTATGAAAAATATCTTAGCAAGGTGTGCATAAAAAATTTTGCAAAAAATTAGACCTACTGATAAATAAATGGTCAAAATATGTATTTATTTATAAAAATTGTTTATATAATTAACAGTTTTTGTAATTACGAAAAATATGACATTAAGGTATCTTTGGCAAAACATTTTAAGTTGATTCCGCAAAAAGATGAAGCCTATTCATGAAAAAATGGTTAAAGTGTGCATTTGTTTATAAGAATTTTTTAAATCAATGGTAAACAGCAGCTATTCTCAACAAATTGTAAGCGCACATTATCTTTCATATTTTATACGAAATCTATGGATGTAAAATAGTTAATCTTTGGGAATCACGAAGAAATTACTTTTGTTCAATAGTTTATTTATAACATTATAGACAATTTTTTTACTCTATCCTACTGGAAATTATTTTTATTTAGTCATTACTTTGATTTATGGCCTGTTTTAATAAATTTGAAAATCTTAAAAGAAATGGTATCTCTGAAAAGTTGGACAAAAAAAAAGTTTAAGCTTTGTTTTTAAATAACAAATTTTTTTGGTCAGAGTAAAATATTCGTAGTCACTCGTTATACCTGGGAGACTTACGGTCATTTATTTTTAAAAAACATCAAAATCCGTTAAGAATTGTACTGTCGATCGATTTTTATCCAAAAAGGGTGCTTTTTTGCCCACTGTGTGCCGGTAAAGAATTTCTTTCTTTAGGTATTTCTTTTTTTAGGTATTTTAACCACTGTGTGGTTAAAAGAAATAATAATCCACGACAAATCAATTTGAAAGAAATTCCTCGTTTATTAACATTCCCTCTAAATTGCATATGGACATTTTCAAATTTCCAGCTGACGACCTCTGGATTGCGAGAATGCAAAACGCGTAGCGTTAGTTGACTCTAGGATCAACAACGCGTTAAATAATCCGGTTGGTCGAGTTGAACACGTCCGAGCTAAAATAGATGGAAGTACATCGAACTGACGCGATTCTGTTTTCGAATTCCGGTCATGTGCGTTCAAACTGGTACACTTCGCCCTCCCAGGTCCGAACCACACTTGTCTGACTCAATTATTACTTGCTACTACTTGTTAGCTGATGTTTAAGTTGGCCGCCCTCTTTTCAGCAGGTCCTCACTCCTCAAGACGTCTCTGAACTTTTCCCCCACTCCTCTCTCCCCCCTCCTACAATTCCAGGCGGCCTGTCATCCCCTCACGGCACAGAGGGTCAAATTAGTACTCTACTGTTCAAAAAGGTCTCCAGTCTTCAATTTACATTCGATATGCAAATCTCTTTTCTTTAGTTAAAGATAATTAAGTTCCTAAGAATCCTACTAGTTTTGATTTTTTAATTTAATTTTGTTTATATTTATTTATTTAACACAACCTGTGCCAAGAAGCTATTTTACAGATTTATTTTTTTTCTCATTAGAAACGACTAAAAATTATTATAAATTATAAAATATACAGAGGTGCGTCTAGGTTTAAAGCAGTTGAAGTGCTGTTCTATTCACCGGGAGTAACGCTTGGAGAATTCAAGAAAGAAGGAAAGAAATGACAATTCGATTTTATACGTCAGATAAAAAAAGCTTTCACCCTCATTACTACGTCTTCGTCTTCTTTCATGTTTTTCTTTTTTGCTTCAGAAGTGCATTCGGATTCTGAAGGAAGGGAAAAATAAATATACGTAATAAATATTGTTTGACTTGTTGTTCAGTTGCGTTTTAGTTTATCCATTTAAGTTAATCGAATCCCTAAAGAAGTATAGTGATTTTGTAAATAAAGGCTAGGAAGATAAACACAATTGGACGAAGCTTATTGGAACCCTTAGTCTCTTTTTTTAAGACCCTGCTTCCTATCTTTTAAATCTCTTTGATTAAGATAGGATTCTTCTTTGAAGACGGTACCCTACTTTTCTTTATATATGTGCTATAAGTTTGTACTCGAAAGGCTCTTCATCAAAGTGATATTGCTAGAATTCCTTTTCCCCTATTTCCCAACAAAGGTGCATCTTCTGTATCGATATCACATGAAACAGCAAATGTGAGAAGAAAAAATCAATATCTACGTTTCTGAATTTATTAGATTTTTCGCTACAGAAAATAACACCATTTCATCCGAAGTTTTCTTTAACACCTTCCAGTTTTTCTTCCTTAAAAAGGAACCACTATAAGTTCAAGGTCAAACCAAAGACTGAACAATACTTATTTGCAATTAGTTTTTGTCCAATTCAAACCACACAATTTTTTTTCGTCGCACAACAGTTATTTGTGGCTTCAGATTCCAATAAGTTACGTCGTGCTTCCCGATAAAACTTAAAGGAGGTCAAAGGGGGAAGTGCGGTTGGAAAACAAAGCCGTAACTCGATAAGAACAACGACGCCTGTGATGTCAGAAACTAAAATCGACAGAGCGTTACGAGCGTCTAGTTTAGAGTCTAAAGTGTTCCCCCTTGAAACCAAAATCATATCTTCATTACAGTTGACGTTGAAGTCTCCAACCATCCAGGACGAAATAGTTTTCGTTATGATTGACTCCAGACTGACCTAGTTCGAATAATATCTTGTACAGGTTATCGACAGGACACGTCGTGCATCCGACAAATATCCTCATTCCAAACTCTTCACATTTACCTTTCCACTACGTGTCTAACATACGTGGAGGTAGCTTTCTGACTGGATCACCAGGAAGGAGATTGACCGAGGGGTCGAGACCGATAGCCACAACTTTCTCAGTCAATCGATGAAGAAAAAATTCAAACGGAAGTGGCTAGTATTTTGAGGCGAAATCGTAATCATATCGAATTGTAATAAGACTAGACCAAATGGTACTCTTACCGTACCAAATTGTAATCGCATATTGTCGAAACGAAATCATAACTGCCAAATCGTAATCGTATATTGTCGAACCGAAATTATAACTGCCAAATCGTAATCGTACATTGTCAAATCGAAATCATAACTACCTAATTGTAATCTTACAACACCAAATCGCAATCATAACTGCCAAATCGTAATCTTACTATATCAAATCATATTCGCAGATTGTAAAACCGAAATCATAACTGCCAAATCATAATCGTATATTGTCGAACCGAAATCATAACTGCCAAATCATAAGCGTATATTGTCAAACCGAAATAATAACTGCCAAATCGTAATCGTATATTGTGGAACCGAAAGCATAACTGACACATCGTAATCGTATATTGTACCGAAATCATTACTTCCAAATCGTAATTTTACAATATCAAATCGCAATCATAACTGCCAAATCGTAATCTTACAATATAAAATTGCAATCATAATTGGCAAATCGTAAGCTTACAATACCAAATTGCAATCACAATTGACAAATCGTAATCTTACAATAAGAAATCGTAATCTTACAATAACAAATCGTAACCTTACAATAACAAATCGTAATCGCATATTGTTGAACGAAAATTATAACTGCCAAATCGTAATCTTACAATATCAAATTGCAATCATAATTGGCAAATCGTAATCTTACAATAACAAATCGTAATAGTATATTTTCGAACCAAATTATAACTGCCAAATCGTAATCTTGCAGTACCAAATCGTAATCATATATTGTTGAACCGAAATTGTAATAACCAAATCATAATCTGAAAATACCAAATTATAATCATACATTGTCGAGCCGAAATCGTAACTGCTAAATCGTAGTCTTACAAAATCAAATGGTAATCGCATATTGTCGAACCAAAATCACAATTGTCAAGTCGTAAACACAAATTGTCGAACGAAAATCATAACTGCCAAATTCTAGTCTTACAATATCAAATCGCAATCATAACTGCCAAATCGTGATCTTACGATATCCCATTGCAATCATAATTGGCAAATCGTAGCCTTACAATACCAGATCGAAATCATATATTGTCGAACCGAAATTATAGCTGCCAAATCGTAATCTTACAGTACCAAATCGTAAACATATATTGTCGAACCGAAATTGTAATTACCAAATCGTAATCTGACAATGCCAAATCATAATCATGCATTGTTGAACCGAAATCGTAACTGACAAACTATAGTCTTACAGTATCAAATCGTAATCGCATATTGTCAAACCGAAATCACAACTGCCAAATCGTAATCATATATTGTCAAACCGAAATTACAACTGCCGAATCGTAACCTTACAATACTTAATCGTAAAAATATATTGTCGAACCGAAATTGTAGCTATCAAATCGTAGTCTTACGATATAAAATTGCAATCATAACTGCTTAATCGTAATCTTACAATACTGAATCATAATCATATATTATCGAACCAAAATCGTTACTGCCCAATCGCAATCTTATAATACCAAATCGTAATCATATATTGCCTAACCGAAAATATAACTGCCAGATCGTAATCTTACAATACCAAATCGTAATCATATATTGTCGAATCAAAATTGTAATTGCCAAATCGTAAGCGTATATTGTTGAACCAAAATTATAATTGCCAAATCGTAATCTTACAGTATCAAATCGCAATCATAACCCGAAAATCGTAATTTTACAATACCAAATCGTAATCATACATTGTCGAACCGAAATTATAAATGCCAAATCGTAATCTTAAAATATCAAATCGCATTACCAAATATATTGCCGAACCGAAATTATAACTCGTAAATCGCAACCTTACAATACCAAATCGTAATCATATATTGTCGAACCGAAATTGTAATTGCCAAATCGGATATTGTCGAAACGAAATCATAACTGCCAAATCTTATGTTCTAATACCAAATCGTAATCGTATATTGCCGAACTGAAAATATAACTGCCAAATCGGAATCTTACTATACCAAATCGCAATCATATATTGTCGAACCGAAATTGTAATTGCCAAATCGTAATCATATAATATCGAAACGAAACCGTAACTGCCAAATTGAATTCTTACAATACCAAATATAGTGTCGAATCAAAAACATAACTGCCGGATTGCAATCTTACAATATCAAATTGCAATTATAACTGCCAAATCGTATTCTTACAAAACCAAATCGTAATCTTTCAATACAAAATATACTGTCGGAGCGAAATTATAACTGCCAAATCATAACTTTGCAATTGTAAATGTCAAATCATAATCTTACAATATAAATTTGCAACCATAACTGCTAAATCGTAATCCTACAATTCTAAATCGTAATCATATATTATCGAACCAAAATCGTAACTGCCAAATCTTAATCTTATAATATCAAATCGTAATCGTATATTGCCAAACCGAAATCGTAACTGCTAGATCGTAATCTTACAATACCAAATCGTAATCATTTTTCGAACCGAAATTATAACTGCCAAATCGTATTAATTAAATGTTGAATTATAAACTTACGATACTGAACTTTAATTCTACGAACTAATTCTACCTGTAATTGTTCCTCATTTATGTAATCCTGTTTTGGAGTTTCGAACCCAACCTAATGTGGTTTTAAATTGCTTCCAAATTCCACTGGCGGTTCATTTTATCTACGTACAAATATTTGAGTTCTTAAACATAAATGTGATACAAGTACCGAAAAAGAATCGAATCTTTAGTTGAGATCAGAAATCAAGCGTAAAGATCGGAAGATGAAAACGAGAAACGGAAATAATCGACTCTAATCTCTCCAGAGAGGAAATAAAATAAAATCTATGGAACATTCTGGAGCAATTTCAGAACCGTTACCCACTTTCTGATTCTTTCTGGTTTTCGATATAGAGTGGTAATGGCAAAGATGGAGAACGGTCTTCATGTTGCGAGGCTCCACTCCCCATTAAGAAAATGAAATTTGCAATGCAGATCCTTCAAGGTTTTCTGCATTCCAATTGGGGCTTACACGCTTCACTTCTAATCGGAAATCAAGACGCGTGAGAAAATACGATCCAACGTGACCGAACATCTTTTTTTATATATTCTAAAACTAAGCAGTCCACTTCTTAAAACTAGAAATCGTATGCATATTTTTAATTATATTAAATCGTAAGCAAATTGTTATCCTCTGAGAGTTCAATCGATCAATATTTATTTTATGGGTGCCAGACCTATCTAAGGTCAATTCAAATCAAGACAAAAAGAGACTTAACAAAATAACTACAAAAATTTCAAAAACTCTCTGGAAAAATAATTAGCAAGCTCAGTTCCACATTCGAAAGATTATCTTTATTAAATTGTTTTATAATCTAATATAATAAATCAAATTAAATTAACTGTAATTAGATTTATAGTAAAACGGGGCTAAGCGGGACAGTGGGGTGAAGCGAGACACCCGGAATCTGGTATTTCATGACTAGATATTCCTTTCTCCGCATTAAGAACCGGTGTCCCGCATTGCCAGTATGTCCCGTTTAGCCCCGTTTTACTATTAATTATCACAATTTTTTATTTAATATCACAATGAAATTCAATTCACAATCCTAAATTTTTATCTCGAAGAAACTTGAGGTTAACGCAAATGTTCTGAAAAAAGTGTTTTATAATATATAATTGTTGAACTTTGGTGGATGTAGTTTATATCCTTTTAATGTCCGAGAATATATTAAGATAAAAAAAGCACCAGCAGAAGGAAATTGATATTGAAAACAGCATTATTAGGACAATTCTATTGTTGTAAAACTGCCAACGGTTCGAGATCTAACCGATAAGTATTTTAATTTAGATTCACAGTAGAAGTTAAAAACGTAGGTTTAAAGAAATTTTGGGTTAGATAAAAAAAATATTGTCAACAGACGATTAAATTGTACAATTATTATCAAGCGGCAAAATTAAGTTAATCTCAAAAGAAAAATTCTCAAAAATACAGAAAATAACCTTAAACCTAAGAAAATAGTTCTAAACTAAAGGAATCTAACCTAAAAAGTTAGGTTAAAAAGTTAGTATTCAGTGTTCTAGACATAGACCTTGACCAAAGATAACCTTAAATAGTTTAAGCAAAAATTAACATTCTTTAAGTATTGAATAAGACACAAACAGTTTTTACAACAGAAACACTTCTCGATCAGATTGGAAAATCTGATCCAGTTGGAAATCTCACCAATTCCAATTCTTCATTATTAATTGTAACTGATATCAGAGCCGAATTCAAAATTAAAACTACTTTTTAAAAAAAATTCAATGCAATTTTTACTAAAGATGTTGTATCCTGTTCGGAAGCTGCCGACGAAAAGACAAAAGATGGAACCTCTGTTTTTCTCCTTAGCAACCAGCTGAGCTTCGTCTTCATTTTTCATTGGCTGCAATCTGCTACATTCCTCTGTTTCTAAATTCAGGTTCAGTACCATGTCCTTAAAACTTAAAATATAAAATAAAGGATTTAACTTATGAATTAATAAATAACATCCAAATTACTTCGATCCAAAAGTTTTTAATCCATCATAGTAAATTTTTTAACATAATTATTTGAACAAGATGGCTACCATAAATCTAAAAATCCAATAGAACTGACACTGGATAAACTCCAGAATCTAGTGATTTTAAGGAAAGGCTATCGGAATATCACTAAATAAGCTCAAGAATCTAGTGTTTTCAGGTTTCAGATTTTCGAGTAAGACTCTCTTGAAATTATCATGGCTTAAAAACAGTGTATTATATTGACAATTAGAATTTTTGTGCAATTTTAAGTGAAATTTCGTGATATGAAAAAGTTTTTCTGTCCTGTTTATAAAGTGAGGCCCGTAATTAGAAAACAAATATATAGTTTTTTCGAGTAAGACACTCTTGAAATTAGCAAAACTCTAAAATAATTTATTGTTGACAATTAGAATTTTTGTACAATTGTAAGTGAAAATTCGTAATTTGGCAAAGTTTCTTTTGTCCCGATTTTGAAGTAAGGCCCCTAATTTAAAAATATAGGTATGGTTTTATCGACTAAGACTCCCTTAAAATTACAAAGGCTTAAAAACAATTTATTATTAACAATTCTAATTTTGGCCCAATTTTAAGTGAAAATGCATGATTGAGCAACTTTTTTTTGTCCTATTTTTAAAGTAAGGCCCCTTATTAAAAAATATAGGTATGGTTTTATCGACTAACACTCCCTTAAGATTACAGAGGCTTAAAAACAATTTATTATTAACAATTATAATTTAGTAAAGCCGATAATTTAAACTTAAATGCACATTAATATTATCGAGTAAGACCCTCTTGAAATTACCAAGGCTTAAAAACAATTTATTACTTTCATAATTTTCATAAAAATAGTTAACTGTACTACTTTGTTTATTAAACAAACGTAATTAATATATTAGCGTTCATTAAACTTCGAAATCGATCATACTTTTCAATGTTTAATTTCATTTGTATTTTTGAATTTGGCGCTCGAACATATGCTGAACATGCACTTGAAGCCGAATTTTCGCAGACGGCAAGTATGACATCTTGTTTTTTTTTTTATTTGTGCAAATAACAAATTGAATTATTTAATTCAGACCTTTACAAACTAACTGCAATTTTAATTGAGCATAATAATTGTAACATTTCAAATTGTTATATTGCCCATTTTAGGCAATATAAAGCAATGTTACCGAGCCATTACCGAGTGTTACCGAGTTGTTATCGAATTCGATAACCACTCGGTTTCACTGATCCGCTAGGGTGAATATACGATGAAACCTTCCAAAGTTAGAAAATTCTTAAATTTTTACGCCAGATGATGAAGTCAATCATGTATCACAAGGCAGGAGACGTAGCAAGTATGCAATTCGCATCTTAGAATTATTAGGTTAGGTTAGGTTGAGTTGGAATGGCGGAAATATTGGAGTGCTTATACAATTCAATCAATTCAAATTCAAATCAAAGTGATTCTCAAAATTCAATAGCAACTTATTGAACAATTTTCTACAAGTTAACTAATAAAATTGTTACCAAAATTGGTTCATCGACTTTTCCGACTACTCGGTGACAGAAAGACGTACACTTTCCGAATTCGAGTAAAGGAGATCGCAAGAGAAAAGAGGCGAGTGAAAAACGAAAAAATAAGTATTGTGTTTGGTGGGGCCAATCTCGTGTCTCGACAACCTAACAATCTTGGACGTCGTAGGTTGTAACAGTGGCGGCCAAAAGTATATAGGGTAAGGCGTAAATTGTTAAGGCGAGCTTCGCCTAGTTATAAATTAGAAAAGAGGCAATCTTGCCGGCTTGGCTGTTTTCCCGGCATCTTGGTCTTTCCTACTCTGCGTTTCCGTCTGTCCTTTCTACCCCTCCCCCCTCGCCTCTGCCATTCCGCTTTTATTCCTTTCCTTTTCTCAACCTTCTCGCATTTGGCGAGGTTTTAGCACTACCCATAAAAAAAGTCTAACAACCCCGGCCAAGATTACCCCGAAATGTACTTTGCCCTTCTCGAGGCGATATCTTTCGATGGTGTACGAGGCCCAACTACCACAAGGTACGTCCTCATCCAAGCTTGGAGCTCATCGCTGATCCCATTTACGACTGATTAACCCGTCTGCCTTCTCTTGCTTCGCTGGAAATGCACCTCCAGGTCCAGGAGATTCAGGATCTCGGCGAAATTTTTCTTGCGCCCATGGGACTATTTTATACGAGAGTAGAAAACACTTCGGGCTTCAAGACGTCCAGTGACGTGTTTACACCAGCCCCCTGCGACGTTTGAGTTGAAAATGTCATGAATGTTGACCAGCGACCATCGTGGCGCTGGCTGTTCGTGAGGCCAACTTGCTCTAGAATAACATTATAACTGTCATGGTGCATTTATACCTCTGTCCGTCCGACCAGTGCAGGCAGAAACTCCATAAGAGTAAAAGAGATAGAGAACGGAAAATTGGACAAAAAGTGCTCTCTATTTCTTTTACTGTTATAGATTTTTCTGCCTGCACCGGTCGGACGGACAGAGATATAAATGCACCATTAAGATTTAAATATTTTACAGTCGGACCTCCACCATGTCATATTCCCCACAACTAGTCTTGATCGTTTGCCCCTACTCTCGAGAAGGCGTTTGCGCAGATAGTTTACACCCACACATGGATACATACGTGTGTGCGTAAATGCCTGCTGCGCAACTTTCAGTTTCCCCTCCGAACTACCTCCATCAAATAATAACTCCCCCCGAAATTATGACATGGTGGAGGTCCGATTGTATCCGTTTGATTAGTCATGCTTCGAATAATCTGCTTATGTATCAACTTTGTAGTTTCTGTTAACCTAATTCATATAGTATATCCACCTTGCACAGTCTACGTGAAAAGTTGTAACTATAGTTCATGCTCTTCAGAAAGAATTTTTCAATGTCAGATTCAGTGTTGACAATGGTTGAAAAATTTCCCGGAATCCGGGAAATTTCGACGGTCTCGAGAGATTTTGCGGGAAATGAGAATAGTCCGGGTAATTCCGGGATTTTTTTAATTTATGGTACTTTTTACGGTAATTACTGGTGAAGTTTTAAAATTTACATAACTATCGGTTAATTATTCGGTCGTTTTTCGGTAATTTTAAAAATTTCAGAAATTACCAGAACTTTCCGGGAAATTACCAAGGTTTTTGCATTTCGGGAAAAATCGGGAATTTCTGCGTGCACGGTTGGGAAATTTTGAGTTGGCACCCCGGCAACACTGGTCAGATTGTTCTTATGAACGAATTATTGATAGAAGGTGAAATGCAAATGGAGGACTGAAATTATTATTTATCAGATATATGAAATGTATTACGAAGGAGAAATGCAAGCACAATGATTAAAAGGTATTATATTGAAATGTTTTACTATACATTGTATTACTATTATTATGAAATGTATTACTATGATTACGCAAACACGTGCTGCACTTAGGTTATGTATCTTAAAAGTACTTAACCTTTAGAGGATCGGCAATTTGGGAGGAAAATTGGCCCAAAAGGTATCTTATATCATTGATTGATCATAGACAAAGTCTCGATCAGGGGGTGAGCCAATTTATTGGCTTTCCGGCCCTCTAAAGGTTAAATGCAATATATAAATATACTGCATGTATCTAGACAGAACTTGCAAATGTAGAAGATCAACAGAAGTATACCGAAGGCGTTGTCGCAAAACAGTTTAAGGATTCTGACGTCAAGAAATTACTACTGCTTGGGGTAGTGGCACACACACAAGAAAAATATAAAAACGTTTTATTGAGGTGGTCACTCTTAAAGCTAAAGGATTTAAAAGTGTCAATAGCAGATTTAAAGCTAGACTAACGTATCTTAATCGTACGTAGCAGATTTAAAACTTGCTAACGCAGATATGATATATGCTAACTAATGCTAACTGACTAATTCTATATGCTATAGCTAATCATGTCACACGCAAGCAGTTTTCCTTGCACATGGTATACTGTATCAAAAGATGAATTAAACACGTGTGGGGAATACAGAACCATTGGAAATTGTGAAGAAAATTTCTTTGCTTAGCAAATTTTCTTGAAAAATGCTGTTAGAAAAAATCGACTTGTCTTGAGGTTAGTATACTAAACTTAAAATTTTTAAATTTTGAGATCATTAACCTTAAAGTTGGAATTCTCTGTCTTGGGCAAGTTACTTTTAAAAAGTAACTAGAAAAGGAACTCAAAAAAAGTTATATTTTAAAAAATAACGACACCTGTAACCAGTTACTTTTTAAAAGTAACTTACCCAAGGGTAGAAAAGAGTCTTTGGAAATAAATCACAACGTAAATAATGTTATTCTTACATTGGAATGAATAAGACAATTTTTTTCCTGCTTGTCGTTAATCCCCGAGGGGTTGGACGTTGATGACATTGCCGAAAAAAGAATACCCAAGGGCGAAACACTTGGCTTATCGTAACATAATCGAGAAGGGGATCGTATAGAAAGCCTTGGTGTCGGATTTCAATCTATTGGCGTGGTTCCTGTCGTGAAGCGTTGTGAAGCCCTTTTTTAATATCTCGAATATTCCCAGTCAATATTCTCCATTTATCTACGATCCATCACTCGTCTGTTTTGAAACCAGTTGGGGCAATAACACCCTTTCAACTGATGAAGCCTTTAGAACCAGAGTTGAATTGGGCCTCAATTTCTGGATTCTGGTTATGATGGATTTCAATGGTAAGAATTTATATGGATGTTATGAGCGATTCTGTTAGTTGAAACAAGGATAATTCTGAATATGGAAACCAAATTGGTAGCCTATATGGTTAGTTCGTATAATTTTGAGGTTAATTGTTTCTCTAGTTCCGACCTTATCGTGGTTCAAGAATAAAATCATTGTATGGCTTCATATGGTCGTTTGAAATAAGAGAAAGGAAACGAGGTCCATTGAAATAAAGGTGAACAAATTTAAAGTGGTAAAGGCAACGTTTCAGTCGTTTATTGACCCTTTTTAAGCCGCATTGTAAAATCCAAAATAACAACTGTAATCTAAATAAAATAAACATAAACGAGTGTAAAAGTAAAAAATAGAGAGTAATTAAATCCAGTACAATCTAAATAAAGAACTACTTACATTTGATTGACTGTACAATCGAATTTTTATATAGTACACAATTATTGATTGTTATACTACATGTCATATAATATCGTCCGATCGTACGTAGTTCTTTATTTAGATTGGATTGGAGTACAATACAATACAATGGCTTTTTTCTTGAATTATGAGGTTAAATTGCTATCATGTCAGATTGCATAATACAATACCATATCGTGACCATCCATAGCCAAATTATAATCGTAATCATACAATACCAAATTTTGTATCGCATACAATAACAAACCATAAACTTACAATATCAAATCTTAATCACACCATGCCAAATCATAATCTTCAAATTGTAATCTTACAATATCAAATAGTGATGCATATCCATGAAAAAAATTAGACTTGCTGGAAACATAATCAGTTGAGATCAAAACTTGATGGAGATCGAAAATCTGTAATTTGAAAGCGAGAATTTCTTTCTAGTGAAGTTTCGTCTCATTATTATAAGTACCATATTCAAAGTTTTAATGTCAGCTAACGATATTTTCAAAAAACTTAAAAATTTTCATTATGTGTCTCTGATGTCAAATCGTAATCGTATAACCTCAAAGTCAGACCATGCCAAATCGAAATCATACAATGCCCAATCGTAATCTTACAAAGCCAAACCGTAATCTCAGAATTTAAAATTGTAATCTTACAATCCCAAAACGTAATCTTAAAATTCTAAATTGTAATCTTACAATATCAAATCGCAATCGTATAACCTCAAACCAAAACCATACACTGCTAAATAGAAATCATACAATTCCAAATTGTATTCTTACAATGTCAAATCGTAATCGCACAATGCCAAATCATAATCTGACAATATCATATCGTAATCATACAATGCCAATTCGTAATCTTACAATGCCGTACTGTAGTCTTAGAATTTTAAATCGTAATCTTACATTATCAAACCGCACTCTTACAATGCCAAATCATAATCTTACAATGCCAAACCGTAATCATAGAATTCTAAATGGTAATTTTACAACTACCATTATTTACACTACCATTATATAAATATATAATGGCAGTGGCCATATTTTCTATCATTACTATAAAAAAATCTCAAGTACCTCATTCTAGAAAAGAAAATTTCTCTTTGTAAGGATTTTTCAATCTGAGATTGTAGTTTTTCTTTTTTCTTCAACTAACCCTCGTTCAAGTTGCAATCGTGATTTTTCTCGAGGTTCAAGAAAGAAGTCTATTGGCTTAAATGCGATTCGCAGTCATTTCAACGACCATAAAAAGCGTCGGAAGTCCGAAACCCGAGAACCGAATACCGGAGGTGGTTACGCCCTGGACTAGTCGGTCTTGGCAGGAGGTTGGCCTGATCAAGTTAAGTAAAGTTAAAGCTGCCCTATAGGTGTTTTCAAGAAACTTTCCAACCCTTTTCCTAAAACATTATCATCGGTGCTAAACAACTAACTTTTTTAAACATTATTTTTAACATTATTAAATTTAACTCTTTTAGAGAAGGCAAATGTCCTTCAATTTCAATTTTTCAGTCCAAATCCTTTTATTTCGTAGAGTCTATCGCCTGGCGTTTGCAGAAGGGTATACATGTATGATGCGGAGAGAATCGAAATTGATAACTTTCTCCACAACTCCAGAGAGGCAGGAAGTTAAAGTGTACTGCAAGAACGGACTGCCCTTCTCAAAGTCATTGAGAGATAATTTGTTTGCGTTACTCTGTATTCGCAAAGGGACCTTCAAAATCACCTGACAGCTTCCCGATAAAGGGTACTTGGGAGGAAGACAAGTGGTTTAGGGAAACTAAGAGAGAGAGAGAGAGAAGACGAGACAATTTTTTAGTCGGATCCCTCTCTAAACAACGGAAGCAGGCAAATCTGAACGGCCATTTGTTTTCGAGGATCGACAGGGAATCGAAGATATAGGGTGTAGTCCATTTCCTGCCATCGGTAATCGAGTCGAAGTGATTGGACGTGCATCATAATGGAACTCATATTCGATACCGATACCCTCCTCACTGAATTATTTTTTCTTTTTAAACTCTACCTTTCTTTTTTTTTCTTTTTACACTCCCAGTTCCCCACGCCAATGCACCTAAAAACAGGAGTTTATAAGTTCATGTAAAAATCCTTTGTAACGCGTGTTCTCCTAAATCACAACACATGTAAGTCTGGAACTTGGCACAAACATTCCTTATGGCTTGAGGAAGGTTTACCTGTGAAAAATTTTATACATCCTCTTCAGTTTTTCGATATTTATTCAAAATAAGAATTCTAAAACGAGGATGTGAATGGGAAGGTTTGTTAAAGCACGATATTTCTCTGTCCATTCTTAAGAATCTGCGCACATCTGCGCGCCTTGTTTTCCCTCAGCATGACAACATTGTTCGAGACGATCGGTGACTTATTTCCCGGCACTACTCGACCAATCACATGCACTCATTGGTTCATATTGGTTAGAGCGAGACACAAGGCAAGAAATAGTTGTGTCCTACTCTATCCCATGGGCTTCGGGAACCTAGTCGCTTTAACCTCTATGGTTTGAGTAAAGTAAACACAGCTGTGTAATGATACTGAAGGATTTATTTTAATGAAATAGAGTGCTCTGAAATACATCATGTTGGAATTTATATAAGATCTGCCCGCGCCAGCTGATAACCTATTACATATAATTGTATACGATGACACGGTGCAGGTAATATAGTTTTCAAATGCAGAAGTCTGTTTATTTTAAGGTTATGTGGTGACACTTTGAACCCTTCATAATGAATTTTACGAATAGTACTAATAATTTCTTTGTGAATAATAATAAATGTAAACAAAAAATTTTACTAAAAAAAATTTAAATAATACAAAAAAATATTTAAAAAAAAAATAAAATAAAAAATTTGAAAATTTGAAAAAACTTCCGGTTATACACGATCCTAACAAACAATAAACAAAAAATTCTGCTAAAAAAACTTTAAACAAAAAAATATATTCAAAAAAGTAAAATTATGGAAAAAATATATTATAAATAAAAAACCCTTTAAAAAAAATTCAAAAACCTTGAAAATAATAATGCGGAAAACTCCCACATTTCTATGCTGCTAATTCAGAAGCGTTTATGAAAAAGCTACGAAAATTAGTGAAGAAGTAAGGGACACAAAGAATAAACAATTTAGTTTATAATTTACATCTTTTCAGGGTTACAAAATATGTAATAGTGCAAAATTAAAAAAATTATTGAATAATTAATATTTAATTTTACAAAATTAAATAAATAAATGATTTAAAAAATTTCATTTTGCCAAGTCAAATAAATACATACTTAAAAAATTATGCAATATATTAGCAAATGTATATTTAATTATGCAAAAATAAATAAATTAGCCAGGGAAATTTTCCGAATCAAAAAATTTTAACTACACCTGGAACTTTTATTACGAAAAAGTTGTAAAAGGAACAAGAGAAGAAAACGCTCCCGTTTTTTTAAAAATTTATTTATATATAATTATATAATTTTAAAATAATTCGAATAAAAAATCGGAATAAAAAAATTTAAATTTTTATTTGAAAAATTTTGCTGGCTAATTTATTTATTTTTGCATAATTAAAAAATTTTTAATTATGTATTTATTTGATTTGTCAAAATGAAATTTTTTAAATAATTTAATAATTTAATTTTGTATAAATAAATATTTATTGATCATTTATCTACTTCATTTTGCACAATTACATATTTTGTAACCCTTAAATGATGTAAATTGTAAAATAAATTGTTTATTCTTTTCGTCCCTTACTCCTTCACTAATTTTCCTTGTTTTTTTACAGCTTTCGCTTTTGAATTAGCAGCGTAGAAATGCGAGTTTTTCGCATTATTATTTTCAAGGTTTCAAAATTTTTTTAAAAAGGTTTTGTTTATAATATATTTTATCCATAATTTTAATTTTTGAATTTTTTTTTTGTTTAATGTTTTTAGCAGAATTTTTTATTTATTATTCGGGAGTTTAATAACCAGGAGTTTTTTCAAATATTCATATTTTTATTTTACTTTTTTTTAAATATATTTTTTTGTATTATTTAAATTTTTTTAGTAAAATTTTTTGCTTATTATTCTTTTTGCATTATTTAAATTTTTCATGTGAAATTTTTTGTTCATTATTTGTTAACATCGCATAACCGGGAGATTTTTAAAATTAAAAAGTTTTTTAAATAAATTTTTTGTCTAGAGACGGTTTAGGGCAAGCTAGTAAATTGAGAACACAGACTGATTAGTTTTACTCTTTTCCTTGAAACAGTTTAAGGCAAGCTATTAAATTAATAGCACGGACTGATTCTTTATTTCAAGTCGAGAAATATATTCTAATTCTGGACAAGAAGCTAAAAACATTATTAGAGAAATCCTTAATTACATCATTGTTAGGAAACTGTCATCGACTGCAAGAGACACTTGTTTCGCTGCAATAATTTCATTCCCCAAGGCTATATGGTTCCAGTAACTTCCAGGACCATCCTTTGCTAAATTCTGAAGAGGTGTTACGTGCGGTAAACACAACTTATTAAACCAACTATTGCAGCAATTTCCAAAGTAGTTTTCAAAAGTCCTTGACACAGATAATTGTAAGGATAAGGATCCTCCAGAACCTAAATATAATGCTGTAATTGTTACCGAATTCGGTATCTGGAACAAATAAACTTATAGACTAGAACAAGAACTCATAAACAAGAACAAATAAACTCACCTGCTTTTATATAAAAAAGGATTTAAATTTTCAGTCAATAAAACCGTAAAGGACTAAGTGTGCTCGAACATCACGAAGGGGACAAAAAGGCAAACGCCAGCGAATCGATTTTAATGGCATGAAAACGCGATTCGGGCTGTGGAAGGAGGAGTCAGTCTTCTTGTTAGAATTGCCCCCAAAGAGCCAAGAGACACTGGCAGATTTCCGGGCGGATATAGATATAGTAAATAACGCTCTTATTAGAGATTTTTTCTAGGTATTTGATAAAAAAAGAGTCCTTAAGTAAGTCAATTCCATTGCAATCTCATGGAATTCTATGCATTCCCATGCAATTTCGTGCAATCTCGTACAACCTCATGCAATCCAATAATCCCATGCAATCTCTGTGCAATCGCGTGCAATTTTGTGCAATGCCTATGCAATCCCGTGAAATCGGGTGCAATCCTGCACTTTTATGCAGTCCCATGTAATTTACGTGCAACTTCCTGCAATTCCATGCAATTTATATGCAATTACCTGCAATTCCATACAACTTCAATGCAATTTCCTGCAATTCCATGCTATTTCTTAGCAATTTCTATGCAATGCAATGTAATCTTTGAAAATATCTTAAAATTCCATGCAATAATATGTCATCTATAGGTAACTCAATGTAATCTCGTGCAATCCAATAATCCCATGCAATATCTATACAATCACGTGCAATGTCTATGCACTTCCGTGAAATCCGGTGCAATTTTATGCAACACCATGCAATTTATGTGCAATTTTCTGCAATTCTATGCAATTTCTTAGCAATTTCTATGCAATGCAATGTAATCTTTGAGAATATTTTTAAATTCCATGCAATCTTATGCCAACTCTATGCAATCTCTTTGCAATACCATGCAATCTTCTGTAATCTTATGAAATGCCATGCAATCATGCAATCTTTATGAAATCTCTATGCAATACTATTCAATTTTGCACAATTTCACAATTTTGTAATCCTGTGCAATCTGCATGCAATCTCGTACAATCCCATGGAATTTTTTGTAGTCTCATGCAATTTCGTGACACCCCATGCAATTTCTATGCAATTCCATATAATCTTTCAGAAAATCTTGAAATTTCGTGCAATAATATGTCATCTATAGGCAATTCGATGTCATCTCGTGCAGTCCAATAATCCCATACAATCTTCATACAATTACGTGCAATTTCGTTCAATGTCTATGCAATCTCGTGAAGTCCGGTGTGATCCTGCAATTTTAATGCTGTCCCATGCAATTTATGTGCAATTCCATGCAATTTCTTGGCAATTTCTATGCAATTCAATGTAATCTTTATGAATATTTTTGAATTCCATTTAACCTAATACCACCTCTATGCAATCTCTTTGCAATACCATGCAATTTTGTGCAATTTCAAGAAATACCATGCATTATGCAATCTCTATGCAATACTATTAAATTTTGCACAATTTTGCAATCTGCATGCAATCTCGTACAATCCCATGGAATTTTTTGTAGTCTCATACAATTTCGTGACACCCCATGCAATTTCTATGCAATTCCATATAATCTTTCAGAAAATCTTGAAATTTCGTGCAATAATATGTCATCTATAGGCAATTCGATGTCATCTCGTGCAGTCCAATAATCCCATACAATCTTCATACAATTACGTGCAATTTCGTTCAATGTCTATGCAATCTCGTGAAATCTGGTGTGATCCTGCAATTTTAATGCTGTCCCATGCAATTTATCTGCAATTTCTTGCAATTCCATGCAATTTCTTAGCAATTTCTATGCAATTCAATGTAATCTTTATGAATATTTTTGAATTCCATTTAACCTAATGCCAGCTCTATGCAATCTCTTTGCAATACCATGCAATTTTGTGCAATTTCATGAAATACCATGCATTATGAAATCTCTATGAAATCTCTATTCAATACTATTAAATTTTGTACAATTTCACGCAATCCTGTGCGATCTACATGCAATCTCTATCAATCCCATGGAATTTCTTGCATTTCCATGCAATCCTATGCTATTTCATATGCAATTCCATGTAATATTTAAGAATATCTAATAACTCCGCGCCATAATATATTATTTATAGGCAATTCGATGTCATCTCGTGCAGTCCAATAATCCCATACAATCTCCATACAAGCACGTGCAATTGTGTACAATATCTATGCAATCCCGTGAAATCCGGTGCAATTCTACAATTTTATGCAGTTCCATGCAATTTATGTCCAATTTGCTGCAATTCCATGCAATTTCTATGCAATGCAATGTAATCTTTGAGAATATTTTTAAATTTCATTCAATCTTATGCTAACTCTATGCAATCTCTTTGCAATACTATGAAATCTTGTGGAATCTCATGAAATACCATGCAATCATGCAATCTCTATGCAATCTCTCTGCAATATCATGCAATCTTGTGCAATCTCATGAAATACCATGCAGTATGCAATCTCTATGAAATTTCTATGCAATACTATTCAATTTTTCACAATTGTACACAATCCTGTGCGATCTACATGCAATCTCGTGCAATCCCATCCAATTTTTTGCAGTTTCATGCAATTTTGTGCAAGCCCGTGATATTTCTATGCAATTCCATGTAATCTTTGAGAATATTTTTAAATTCTGTGCAATCATATGCCATGTGTATGCAATCCTATGAAATATCGTGCTATTCAATAATGCCATGCAATTTCTTGCAATCCCATGCAATTTCTAGTAAATCCCATGCTTTTTCCTATGCAGTTCCATGTAATCTTTGAGAATATCTTAAAATTGCATGCAATAATATGTCATCTATAGGCAATCCGATGCAATATCGTGCAATCCAATAATCCCATGCCATCTCTATACAATCACGTGCAATTTCGTGCAATGTCTATGCAATCCCGTGAAATCCGGTGTAAGCTTGCAGTTTTATGCAGTCACATACAATTTATGTGCCATTTCATGCAACTCCATGCAATTTATTAGCAATTTTAATACATTTCGATGTGATCTTTAAGAATATATAAAAATTCAATGCGATCCCTTTATCATGTCATGCAATGTCATGCAACACCATGCAATCTGATGCAATCTTGTGCAATCTGATAAAATACCATGTCACAAAATTTCACGTAATCCTGTGCGATCTGCATGCAATCTCGTACGTTCGCATGCAATTTCTTGCAATTCTATGTAATTCCGTGCAACCTCATGCTTTTTCATACGCAATTCCATATAATTTTTTAGAGTATCTTAAAATTCCGTGCAATAATATGTCATTTGCATGCAATACCATGAAATCTTGTGCAATTCAATAATCCTATTCAATTCCTTGTAATCCAATGCAATTTCTAGCATCTCCCATGCCGGTGCTTTTTTCCAATTTTATGCATTCCCATGCAATTTCTCAACAATTTCTATGCAATTCGATGTAATCTTTGAGACTATTTTTAAATTCCGTGCAATCTTATGCCTCCTTTATGGAATCTTTTTGCAATTCCATGCAATCTTACGCAAGCTCATGCAATCTTGTGCAATATTTTGAAATTCCATGCAGTCATGCAATCTCTATGAAATCTCTATGCAATACTATTTAATCTCGCACAATTTAAGGCAATCTTGTGCAATATGCTTGCAATCTCGTACATTTCGAAGCAATTTCCAGCAATTCCATGCAATTTCTAGCAAATCCCACGCTATTTTATATGCAATTCCATGTAATCTTTGAGAATATCTTAACATTCCTTGCAGTCATATGTCATCTGTATGCAATTCAATGCAATCTCTATACAATCATGTGCAATTTCGTGCAATGTCTATACAATGCCGTGAAGTCTGGTGCAATCCTGCAATTTTATGCAGTCTCATGCAATTTATATGCTGCCTCATGCAATTTCTATGTAATTTCCTGCAATTCCAAGCAATTCCATGCAATTTCTTTGCAATTTCTATGCAATTCGACGTAATCTTTGAGAATATATTTAAATTCCATGCAGTTTTATACCACCTCTATGCAATCTCTTTGAAATACCATGCAATCTCTTATAATCTTATGCAATCTCATGGAATGCAATCATGCAATCTTTATGAAATTTCTATGCAGCATTATTTAACCTCGCACAATCCTACACAATCCTGTGCGAACTCCGTGGAATCTCGTAGAATCTCATGCAATTTCTTGCAATCGCATGCAATTTCGTGCAACCCCATGCAATTTCCATGTAATCTTTGAGAATATTTTAAATCTTCGTGCAATAATAGGACATCTGTATGCAATCCCATGCAATCTTATGCAATCTCTATGCAGTCCCATGAAACCTCCATGCAGTATTATTCAATCTTGTGTAATCTCATGCAATCTTATGTAATCTCTGTGAAATTTTGTCCAGTTTTGTGCAGTCTCAAGAATTACCATACGATCTTGCAATCTCCATGAAATCTCTAATCAATACCATTCAATCTCATACAATCCCATGAATTTTTGTAATTTTATGTAATCCTATGCAATTTCTCTGCAATCCCATGTAATCTTTGAGAAAATCTTAAAATTGCATACAATAATATGCCATCTTTCTGCTATCTGTATGAAACCTCCATGTAAACCATGCAATCTTGTGCAATCTAATAATCACATGCAATCTCTATACAATCACGTACAATATCTATGAAATCTCGTGAAATCCGGTGCAACCCTGCAATTTTATGCAATCCAATGCAAGCTTGTCCAATCTTTTGCAATTGTTGTGCTATTTCGTGCAATCCCGTGCAATCTTTTGCAATTTCGTGCATCTCTGTACAATCTCTGTAAAATTCTATGTAATCTCAGAATCTCTGTGCAATTTCGGATAATCTTGTGCTAACATGTGCAATTTTGTGCAATCTCATGTAATGGCATGCAATTTTGCAATCTCTATGCAATTTCATGCAATCACATGCAATCTCTGGCAATATCTTGCAATCCGTTGCAATTTTTATGTAATTCCACTCAATCTTATACAATCTGTATGCAATCTTGTTCAATCTTGTGCGAGTTTGTGCTATGTCATGCAGTTCTGTTCAATCTTTTGAAATTTCGTGCAATTTCTGTACAATCTCTATGCAATTCCATGTAATAAATAATAAAGAAAGAAAGGAAAAGTTGTTAAATAATATAAAAGTAGCAATGAAGTGACCCAGTAGTGATGCGACTTGAAATGGTAAAGACTCGTAAGACGTATGTCTTTAACAAATGTTTTCATGTTTTTCGACAGCTTTTATAACCTCAAAAGTTGCCAGCTGATGCAGACTGACTTTAAGCAGATATAAGCTTGTCGAATATTAAAATTAAAGAGAAACTATAATACAATAGGTCGAAATAAATCAAAAAAACTGCACCAAAATTCTAATTGTAATTAATAAAATATTTTCAAGCTATGGTAATTTGAGGAGTGTCTTGCTCGAAATTAAAATTCATTAGTTTTTATTTGTTAAGCCTTAATTTAGAAATGGGACAAAAAAAATTTGCCAAATGACAAATTTTCACTTAAAATTGCACGAAAATTCTAAATTTTAATAGTAAATTGTTTATAAGCGATGGTAATTTCAAGGGGTTTTTATTCGATAATACCATGTATTTATTTTTAAATTAGGGGCCTTAATTTAAAAACGGGACAAAAATTTACTTAAAATTGCACCAAAATTCTAATTGTTAATAATAAATTCTTGTTAAGCCGTGGCAATTTCAAGGGGGTAATAATTGATAATGTCATATATCTATTTTTCAATTAGGGGCCTTTTATTTTAAAAACGGGACAAAAAACTTTTCCAAATCACGAATTTTCACTTAAAATTGCAAAAAATTCTAATTGTTAATAATAAATTGTTTTTAAGCCATCGTAATTTCAAGCAAGACACTTCCAATTACCATCACTTAAAAACAATCTATTATTAACAATTGAAAATTCTGTGCAATTTCAAGTGAAAATTCGTCATTTGGCAAAGTTATTTTCGGACCGTTTTTAAAGTAAGGCCCTTAATTAAAAAATAAGTGCATGGTATTATCAAGTAAGATCTTCTCGAAATTACCATGGCTGAAAAATAATTTATTATCAACAATTAGAATTTTGGTGCATTTTTAAGTAAAAATTCGTGATTTGGCAAGGTTTTTTTTGTCCCCTTTTTGAACTATAACCCCTAATTTAAAGACAAATATATGGTATTTTCGAGTTGGACACCCTTGAAATTACCATGACTTAAAACAATTTATTATTAACAATTATAATTTTGGTGTAATTTTTAAGGAAAATTCGTCTTCTTAAAAAGTTTTTTCTGTTAAACTTTTCTAAATTAAGGCTCCGAATTTAAGAAAAAAGCTTGGTATTAAGGTATAAGACCCCCTTGATATTTTCGTCCCTTAAAAACAATTCTTAATTAACAAGTTTTTCGTGTTTATCTGAAACGTCTGACAACTCGCGAAACGCTGTTTATTTCGAATGTGTGAAGATGGACTGGAAATGTAATAAATATCAGTAGTAAGCCGTCCTGTATATTTAACAAATGTTTTATTAATTGTTTATCGCCTCTTATGATTTTCTTCGACTGTTTGTATTATCGTTTCTCTTTAATTTTAATATTTGACAAGCCCATCTCTGCTTAAAGTTCGTCTGCATCAGCTGGCAACTTTTGAGGTTATAAAAGCTGTAAAAAAACTTATAAAAACATTTGTCAAAGACGTATGTCTTGCGTGTCCTTAACATTTCAAGTTTCATTACTACTAGACCACTTTATTGCTACTTTTATATTATTTGACAACTTTTCCTTCCTTTATTTATTATATTTGTTACGTCAGAACAAAACAGGCTCCCCAATCAAAGTTCCTGGTTTTAGCAATAGATCTTGGGATCCTGGCTCTGGGATGAAGAAAGGTCAGTAAAAGGATGTTTGAAGTTAATTAACAATGATGATTATTTTTTCCGTTTCGTTTATTACATAAATTTTAATTGTTTTTGGCCTTTTACGGCTATTAATACAAATTTTATTTCATCAGAGGAGAGTCAATTTAAAAATTAGTTTATAAAAAGAGTTTTCATTAAGAGCAGATATCTGCATAAATTGACTCTCCTCTGATGAAATAAAATTTTTATTAATAGCCGTAAAAGGCCAAAAACAATTAAAATTTTTGTTAATTAACAATATTCATTATTTGAACTACAAGGTTGAATATTTCGTCGACTTAGAATGGCACACTGGAATTAGGCAGGCAACGAGAGTCCCTTCAATGATACAGAACCTTAAACAAGGGTTCTCTGTGAAAAAAGATACTCGAGGAATAGTTTGAATAAAATTGGTTGACAATGAAATGAAAACAATGAAAACTTACCGGAAATTGTTGAGAATGCTGCTTATTGTCGCAGTTGTACGTTGTTTAGGGGTTGTGCTCGAAAATCTGTGGGTTGGTTGACGATCAACTCCAATGACTCGTTCTGGAACTCGGAGTCGGTATGTGGTTGTGTTGATGATAAGAAGGTAGACTTGCACAACTCAAAGGTAAATTATATTTATTTGATCGTACTAGATCATAAAAAAAGTATTCTAATACTTTAACTTTAGAAGGTCAAGGCGACGACAAACTTGGAATTGATAGTCGGATGTATACCGCTCGGGTTCAAAACTGAATTGGTGAACTGTACTCAACTACTACTGAACTGAATTGTACAGTTTGGCTTGGGCCTTTTCGCTTTTTATAAGCCGAGAATATTTGACTTAAGCAGATGTTGTGATGCGAAGTCATGTCATGACGTGAGCATATGTCATGACGTATAGGTGACCTCTTTTCGCCAGTCTGACTGATAAGCTTGAAAGGTAACATCGCGATACTTGGTAATAAATTTATCTTATCGATCGTAGCGTCACATGGTAACTGATTTCTTAATATTTGTTTCCCTAATTCCCAACAGATGGCATCGCAGACGTGACATTGTAGGGTCTTGATGTAGGGTCTTAGCACACTCGACTGAACGTTATGTTGAGCGAGAGACTAGCGAGTCTCGTTCTCGTATTTGGAACGTTTATGGCGGAGCAAGCG
>JBAGKK010515342.1:0-13653 GCA_037177015.1 Euceroptres primus
CAATAGACGATGCTACCTCATATACAACGATGACATCATAGACAAAGTTTTGCTTGTTTTTCGATGTAACTCAATTTTAGTTGGTGTGTAACATCATTTGGCGCAAAAACGTCCTGAGGTCACAACGTTCATTATTTATCTGCAATATCGACTAGCTATTTCAAATGTAGATCACCGGCGCTCGTTTCGCCATGCTAGTGGAGGAATCCTGTACGTTCCCGCTTCAATAATATATAAATGTAAACACCGCTACGAAGCAAACGTTCCCGCTTCGGCTATTTGGCAACACGGCAGTTACGGCCAGTGAATTGGCAGGTGCTTTTCGCCGGCCTACACTGAGAATTTGACGAATAGCATTTGAACCCTTCTGTAATGACTATGTGCTAGCAAGCAATAGAAGAAGCATTCAAATCCTTAATTGGTTTCTAAATTTATAAATGCGAAGAAGAACAAGCTTTACTATCTACAAAAATGGCTTAAAATTCTTACAACATATAACTAAATTGTTAAAAAGAGTTGTTTAAAGAAACTGGGGGACCTTTCGAAACAATTTTCAGAATATGGCAAAGTGTGCAAATATCTATATTTATATTTTTAATGATATATTTTTTACTGGAGCGAAATCTCTAAACAAAGTAGAATTGATAGTCCGGTTGCAATAAAGGATATAATATTTTTCGCCTGAGATTGGGAATACGCAAACTGGTGCCAAAGGTAGTGCCTGTGGACAAATTAACATTTAGCCCACATTTTTCAGTCGATTTCGACGTTATATTTTTTTTTTTAAATAGGAGTTTATGAACCTTGTAACAAAGTTGTCGAAGCACACATTTTTTTTAACGATGAAAATAGAAAACAAAATTTTTTATTGGGGGCAGGAATTTTTTTTTTGGAAGAAGAAAATTATCAGATTCATTTAAGTATACCCTTAATTAGTGTAGAAACATTTTAGAAATGAGTTTCAGCTGTGCTAGGTATGTGAAAGATTTTTGAAATTGTTATAAACATATTACAAAAGTAATTTTCTGAGTGTAAGCGATGTTTAAAAACTTTTGACGTGTTTTTTTGGGAGAAAATACATGTATGTAGATATTCACTTATAATTCTTAAATGATAAATACTGATAGTATTTATCTTTATAATGCATAATATATTTATAATGCATAATTTCGCGATTTAAAAAAAAAGTTAATCTCTTGAAAAATGTTGGAACTATGAATTTGTTAATAAATATTTGGTAAACAATTACCAATTATTTTTTAAAAGCCTAGCATCGCAGCAAGAGCCAATGGCAAGATAATTGAGCATCCGGATCATAAAACCTGAGCTCTCGAAAATGTGTAAAAGTATTGTCCACACGTCTGAGTTTAAGAAAATTTTAAAAATCGAAAATTTGATTTTTTAACAATATATATAGTGTTGTAGATAATAATGAGACAGAACTTTGATCTATTTTATTGAAAATTAACGGAATTAGATTTTTTATAAGGAAGCATGTGATGCCACCAACGATAGCTCCATGAGCACTGAGCACTATCAGGTTGCGAACACGTTATTCGGCTTTCCATACTCGAAATTACAATAACTGCTTAATGATTATATGTTTAAAATAACGCGTTTTGACCATGAAATGCTTTTATTAATATTATTTCGAAGATATAGGACGCTAGTAATATTTAATAAAAACAAATAGTTAAGTTTTCCTTCACTTCGTAGATATTTTTTTCATTATATTCTTTTTCGGCAAAAAAATAATAAAAAGTCGAAAACTGTATTCTTCAAAATTTAATAATTTTCAAAGTTTACATGTCAAATGAGCCACATTCGATTGCAAGTCTGAAGAATTTTACAGAAATATGCATTAGTATTATTTTTAATAACATTTTTTGCTTTCATTATGCTGCAAATATTTTAAAGAAACTTTTACACTCATAGTTACTTAAGTTAGGTCCGGTTGATGACGTCAGATATTGATTTTTTTAGACAAAAATTGAAAACCCTTTTTTTCGCCGAAAAGTCAGTGTTTTTCAAATTATATATAATTTTTTTCGTTCTCTTAATTTTCAACGGAATATCTTCTAATCAGTGTCATTTTATTTAGCACACATGAGCGATGCATGCAAGCTTGATAAACATGTCAATGTTGCATTAGAAGTAATTAACATTTTTAATGAAAGTAAAAACCATGTTTTCTCTCTTTTTATTCTTAAACTTAGATAATTTTTATAAATGTTCACAATAAAGATGGAATAAACATTAGTACGATGAAATATTTCAAAAATATAATTATTCATGCACACACACAATATTTTTTACAATAAAAGATGTTTATTTTTTTTACTGCTTTCAAAATAATTAGTTATATGTTCTTCCTGTTTACAACTAATATAACATGGCACAACAAACGGAACCTCACCTTATTTTTTCATGATATATCGTCGTATATTTCATATTTTTTGATTTTCTCAGTTTCAATTTTAATATGTTATGTCATCAACTGAACATAACTGAAGTAACTATCAGTGCTATCAGTGTAAAAGTTTTTTAAAAATATTTTGCAGCTTAACGAAACCAAAAAATATTATTTAAAATAATACTAATCCATATTTCTGTAAAATTCTTTAGACTTGCAATTGAATGTCGCTCACAGTTGACATGTAAACTTTGAAAATTACTAAATTTTAAAGAATACAGTTTTAGACTTTTTATTATTTTTTTGCAGAAAAAGAAGATAATGAAAAAAATTTTACCTATGAAGTAAAGTAAAACTTAACAATTTGCAATTAATTAGTTATAAACTATTGGCAGTTTGAACTTTTTTCATTATTTTGCAGGCATCGGTATAGTATAATGCGTGCGTGAACCAAATTTCAAACAGTTTCTATAATTTTTGTCTGAGTAAAGACGATTTATGTTTTTAAAAATAATTGAATTTGTGGAAATTTTTTTTTCATTTTTTCAGTTTTATTATTAAAAATATACATCGGGAAAAAACTTCAAATAGAAAAAAGTTCCGTCTTATCATTATCTGCAAGCCTATATTTTTTTGATTTCACTTTTCTGAACTTGAAAATTTGGATATCACAAGACGTTTGGACAATACTTTTTCGCGTTTTCGAGCGCTTGTCCCCTTATTGCATCCGGCCCCTCAATTGCATTAGAAAAAATTTGTAATTTTTCAATTAGCGACTTAAAAATGCGATTTTTCGAATCTGTGAATTTTTACCATTCTAGAGATACGTCACATGTCGCAAAAATTTTAAAATTAGATTAAATTTGAAATTTTTAATTCTTTCAACTTACACAAAATACAAATAGACACAGCCGTCTTTTAATATTTTTAATTGAAAATAGGAGATAACGGATCTTCGTAAAGATATACAGGTCTATAATGATTTCTGATATTTCTAAATTCGATTCGTGTATTTTATGAATAATAAATTAATTTTCACAGGGCCAGTAAAAATTTTTGAAAACATGTTGACGTATGAAAAATGCCGATAGTACGTCATTTTTAAAATGAATTAAAACTACCGTCACTTATCTAACATTAAGTAGAGAGAAGCAGTGCGATTAGGGATGATTTAAGTTCATTATCAATAATGATATTTTGGAGTTATAGTTGAAATAGGAGAGGAAAAATGTGTTTGAAGTGACCTGTCAAAATGTGTAATTTTCGTAAAGTTTGATAATTTATTACAAACAAAAGACACTACCGAAAATTATAAAACTTGTTTCAAAATAAAAATTGATACCAACCTTTTGCACGGTATTCAGTAAAACCTTTTATCAAAATTTATTCTTTCAGATTTTCGTCCTCGAAAAACTGAAAATTACCAAAAAACACCACTTTCAAACCCGCGTTTTTCCGAATGTATATTTTCGAAAAAAATTTTACCTGCGTGAATAAATTACTTTTGCCTTATACTTTTAGGAGAAAATGAATGCAGAAAGTTATTGACTTATGACTTGTAAAAGATAAATTTCAATTGTTCAAAAACAAATTTTATAAAGAAATGAATAATGTCGCCGTTTATCAAGAGATTGGTTTTATTTTTTTTCTAAAAACCAACAAAAAAAATCCTACTTATAGTCTTTTTGTGAGGTACTTTGTTGTTAAGTAACAACTGTTAACAGTTTTAACAAGATTAATTGACAAATGCATAATATAGTCATTTCTTGACAGATAGACCTCGTTGTTTCTGTAAAACGACTTACATGGTTGCCATTGTCTCTTGCTGCGATGGTAGGCTTTTAAAATATAATTGTTAATTGTTTACCAAATAATAATTAACAAATGTATAGTTCCGTCATTTTTTAGGAGATTGACTTTGTTTTTATATCGCAAAATTATGCATTATGAATATATTATGCATTAAAAAGATAAATATTATTGGTATTTGCCTTTTATAAGTCATAAGTATATATGTGTATAAATATATTTTCTCCCAAAAGTACACGACAGAAGGTTCTAAACATCGCTTACCCTCAAAAGATCACTTTTGTAATTTGTTTATAACAATTTTAAAAATCTTTTACATACCTATCACAGCCGTAACCGGGCCATCAATTCTACTTTGTTTCGAGATTTTGAGCACGTGAAAAATATATAATTATATTTCGAGCCTCGTTCTCGAGATCATACTTATTTTACCATGTAGTTATCTCCAAGTCTACCAGAGTGCACAATATTTAGAGATCAAAAAAATTGCATGTCAGGGGCCCCAACATCAGCTGTACGGGCCTGTACCTGACCGGCTTCATATTTCTTTGTTGTGCGCTGTAGTGCAGACGTATTTTCTTCCGATCTCCGGTTTTTCCTTTGTGTTGTGTGTTTCCGAGTGTGATGAATAGAAAAAGAGCAAATACGCAGTTCCTCAATCCTCTGGGGAATAAAATAAGTCGGATGCAACGATGCGTTAATAATTTAACCAACTACGCCTTTTCGTCGGACGACGAGTATTCAGATCCTGAACAGGATGAAAATATCCATGTAAATAGTGATCTAGAATCGATCCTCGGAAGTACTTATGAAGATCTTGATCTACCTGACGTAGATTCTTCTAAATTAGGTAATTATTAATAGTTTTCTTATAGGTTATGATTCTTTGTTAAGCATATTACGCAGTATAATCTGCCATTAAGCATACTGCGCAGTATTGCGCAACATGGTGCAACACCGCACGATACCTCTAACGAACTTGCACGAGAGGCAAGACGTTAGTTAGCACTCATTAAAATGAGAGAGCTTTCTCTAGAGGCAAGCCGCTAAAATCTGAAGTTTAAAATTTAAAATATAACAAGTTTGCACGAGAGGCAAAACGTTATAATTTTTCACTCAGGGAATCTAAGAACTTGCACTAGAGGCAAGGCTTTAATATTAAAAATTATTTTGTACTAGAGACAAGACACCTTTTGTTCTACAAACTCTACATATGTATAAATCTATATTTTACTTATTTTTATGTATTTTAAAATGAATTAGAGGGGAATTATCAAATAACCCCGTCGAAACTGAAGATCAAATTAACCAGGTTCATAAAGACATCCTTGGAGATGATCCTTCAGTACCGAAATGCCTGGACTTGACCCTTCATCAAGTGTTATTACCCAGACTACGATTTTGGACAGAAAAGGGTCTAACGAGGAAAGAGTTAGAGGAATTGCTGACTAAATATAAAAGATACGAATTTTTGGAAGCCAAAAAATGAATGCTGTAATTGAAGCAAAAATGTCAGTATCGGCTAGGAAAAGAGATGGATACAAAAAGCTAGTGCAAAATGCCATTGGATCCGCTTTGATGGCAGTAGGGTTCGTTATGTCAACTTTTATCATCGAAGAGGAGAGTATTGATCTCACACCGATATTTGAGAACCTCTTCGACTCTTTCAAGATTTTATTCGACGTTTATCACAAACAATCAATCGCACGGAGAGCGATGGTTACCCCTGGCTTCAACAAATCAGTAAAAGAAATTCTAGACACAGCCAAGCCCGATGAGTATCTTTTTGGCCGGGATCTTGTGGAAAAACTGAAACAGGCCAAAGCGATTGAAAAACTTGCAGCGGAAGCTAAACAATCTTCTACAAGTAAAGCAGCGAATACAAAAAACTGGAATCCTCGGTCGGGATTCAAGCCGGCAGCAGCACCAGTTTCCCAGTTCAAGCCCAAGCTTCAATTCCGAGGAAACCGAAAGCCTCCTTTCTCGCAGAAACAACAACCCTCGAGGAACGAAAATCCACAGAACAAGTTCTCCAACGAGAAGAAGAAACGGTAACTAACGTGAGTAAAGTTGCAGGCAGTTTGAAATACTTTAATAAGGAATGGCAAAAAATCACAGACAACCCTTTTGTTTTGCAGTGTATACAGGCTGTAGGCCTGTATTTAACAGACCCGTCATTCAGTATAAGATACCGGTTACAAATATCCCTGTGCATGAATTAGGAAGGTACAGAGATGCCATCAGCTCTCTCTTGGAGAAAGGAGCAATTGAACCTTGCATGCCACTTCAACATCAGTTCCTGTCACCTTATTTTCTCGCACCAAAACCAGATGGATCCTACAGATTAATATTGAACCTCAAGAGTCTAAATGAATTTATGGATCCTCATCATTTTAAAATGAAGGATCTAAGAACAGCGAGAAATTTAATTTTCCAAGACTATTTTATGGCTTCTCTTGACCTATCGGATGCGTTTTATCTTGTTCCAATTTGTAAATCATGTAGAAAATTCTTAAGATTTAAATTTCTAGGCATTTTGTACCAATTTACGTGTTTGCCATTCGGCCTTTGTACTAGTCCATTTATTTTCACGAAAATCATGAAACCGGTCATGGCTCTACTCAGGTCTCAGCACTTATCGTGGGTGATTTACCTTGATGACATTCTTTGCATTGAAGACTCTTTTGAGAAATGTTTTCAAAACGTAGGAAAAAGTAGGTCCCTTGTAAAATCCTTAGGATTTCTCATAAATATGCGCGAAAGCAATGTTCACCCTTTTAAAGAGTGTAAATTTTTAGGATTTGTAATAAACTCGGAGAAACTCTCTGTGCAAATCACAGAAGAAGAAAGATTATCATTAGAAAAACTTGTTACGCAATTTATAGAAAACTCTACACATACACTTCGAGACTTCTCTCAATTATTGGGAAAATTAGTGGCTAAAAGTAGCTACTAATATAGTAGCACGAAGTATCAAAGAACATAAAAAGTTATGTGATGTAATCATTTTCTTGATTTTGACGAGCACTGCTTCAGCTCATCTGTTTTCGCGGTTTGCGATGCTTCAAAGTGGAGTTCATGTATTTGTACCTGATTTTCGCCTTAATGAAGTTTTTAGTCGTACCTTCGAATTAGGATTGAACAAAAGGCTGCGTGTTAATTGAGAGCCATAAAGGAACATACCCTCTCATTACGTACAGCACCAGGGTCTTCAGAGATTCAGTACGTTTTTTGGTACTCACGTAGAGACATAGGACTCTCGCCGCTGTTGTTAGCCATCGCGAGTGAGCGACTTTACCAGGCTTTCTATTTGCTAGTTCAGCTGAACACTTGCCTGCGGCTATTGCGTTGCTGATTTGAAGCTGGTACTTCTGATCGGTATTAAGCATGTCTAAGTCAACTGCAGGCGTTTAGAAAGGTATGCTTCGGAACTTCACGACAGGTAGTTCCTCACAGTCATGTGGCTGCTTACCAATCGGTCCAGGAAATTCGATAGGGCTAGTAGTGCTGCCGTCCAAAGCCATAAAAAAATGCCGAAACGACAGCTCATTCAAATGGAGTTCACAGGTGAGCCATTGCAAAGAGCGGTTGAGGTGCTCCTTAAATAAACGAAGAACATCTCCGACATGGCCTACATTCACGTTCGTCCCATCTGATCCCAAAGCTGTCAACTCGTCTAGAATGATGCTATTTTTCTGTAGGAAGTTGATGATGGAATCACGAATGGCACAGGCTGATCCGTCGAAAGAAGAAATGTGTCCTAAATACTGGCCACCTGGTTCTTGCACGAGAACAATATGTTCCTCAATTTTGGTCGCCATACGTTTTTTAGTAGCTCCTACAGTCTCTAACGTTAGAGTATTGTCCTTTAGACATAGTACAAAGCTTCTAGTGGCATCAAATTACTTGCATGCTCTTCACTCAAAGACTTTCTTGATTTTGCAATTTCTCTCCTCAGCTTGCTCTTATCTACAGTCATACTCTTGTTTTCTTTAGCAATTATTTTAGCATCAACAAATCCAGCACTGACAATCATAGCAGCACTTCTAGGCGATATTCCAGTTCTATCACAGATAAGAGCCACAAAGGGCAAAGCCAATCTCATTTGCGGTGTACTCTTTGCAGAAACAGGGGCGCTAAATTCTAAATATGTATCGGTACCAGTTTCAGATCCGCCCCCACTTTCACTACTAACAATATCTAGGGTAGAGACTGACGCCGAACTCGATGGTCCTGGCATAGACGCTTTCTTCAGTCTAGCGGTGTCCCTCTCCTTGTGTAACCTCAAATTTATCATTTTCTTGGTAGTTTTGAGTTCAACACGACTGTCTATAAACATTTGTCTATTACCTCTTTGGTCCTTAACTCTCCTGCGTATGCGTTATATGCGATCTTAGCTAGTTGAAAATTCATACATTTTTTTTTACATTTGCTCATTAAGAATATAATATATTCTTATGTTTTTGGGGTCACTGAAAACGAATCTGCTACCAGAATTTTAAAATTCAAAATGGCGGAATAAAAATGGCGGCCGTGTACTCTTCATTTTATAAAAAATTCTTTAATTGAATTAGAAAACCATACTTGTGGGTTTTTGCGGTCACTGATTACGAATCCGATATCAGAATTTCAATATACAGAATAGCAGATTCAAAATGGCGGCTGTGTATACTTAATTTCATGAAAAAATGCTGGAGTCAACTGAGAAAAACATATTCGGGAGTTTCTGGGATCGCTGATAACGAGTCTGCTATCAAAATATTAAATTTCGAAATAGCGGATTTATAATAGTGGTCGTGAACTATTGATTTTGTAGAAAAAAATGCTTAAATTGACTTAAAACTTTACTTGGGGAAAACTAATTTTTCTTACGTTTGTTTAATGTTACTACTAGGGTTAGCTGAAACTTTAAAAAATACAGTATCCCCAGGATGTGCTACGTGGATTTAAATCGCTTTTTTTTACATCACACCTCAGACCTCAATAGTTTCCAAGATTGGCGTGATTTTCCCTTTTATAAATTACTAATATAGCATATGCATGTAGCATAGTTCGGATGTATTTATCTGCTCATAGGTGCAAATGTTTATTTCAGTCTTCAATTGTTTATATTTATACAGTGTTACCTGATAACCGATTCAACTGATTTATTTATTAATTGATGTAAAGCAAACTTTTGGTTTAAATTTCCAGATTGACACCAAGCTTAAAAAAATAAGATTTTATACCGGCAGTAATTGATCAGAGATTTTAAATACAAAAATCTAATAATGGATTCGTTTCCAACAACCTCAAAAACCCTCAAGAGTATATAACAGTCGTTTTGAGTCTGCCATTCCGAATTTTAGAATTCCGATAACATATTCGTTGTCAGCGTCACAGAAAAAACCAAATTGCCGATCATTTTGTATGCGCCATTTTAAATTTTAAAATTCTGATATCAGATTCGTTATCAGCGACCCCAAAAACCCCCGAGTATGGTTTCCAATTCGATTAAAGCATTTTTCGATGAACTTGAGTGTACATGGCCGCTATTTTGAATTTGGAAATTCTGATAGCAGATTCGTTTTCAGCGACCCCGAAAACATCCGAGTAAATGTTTTCAAACTGGTTTAAGTATTTTTAAGTACTTTTTAAAACGTTTTTCAACACAAACGATGCTATAAAATTTTCGTGAACTTTCATCATTTTTTAACTGAAAATTGAAAAGAAACTTGAAAATATTTCAATTCTAAACCTATCGCGTTAGAAAGCTATATTCTTTAGCTTTAATTTGCGGGGTATAAGATGTCATAGAAGTTATTACATCTAAAGTTATTAAAGAAAATGTTATGACGAGATATCTCGTCATTGTGCATTTTTGACCGGTTTTGTTTTGACGAGATATCTCGTCATTGTGCGCAGGAGGGTTAATAAAATTCTTCTCAATTTTTGGAACTTTCAAAGTGCACTTACATAGTTTGTTTTTTTCACCTTTTCATTTACAGCACTTTTTTCCGGTGACACAGTTTTTGTCAACGCCTTTTTAACTTTAAGGTACTCAGCTATTACCACCTTTAATCTACGCTTGCTGTGCTTCAAAGGTTCGACAGGGATTTAGGCCCGTTTCCACACATACAGAGTACCTTTGTACACTATGTCCCCTACCTCGGAGAAAGAAGGATGAGCACTTAATAATCCAGGATTGAGCCTCTGTTGAACTTCGAGAAAAAACCGTATGACTTCGCCTATTGTAGGCAGCTGACTGTTAGGAAGGTCTTGAGGAGCACCAAAAACCTTGCAGTTCAATTCATTCCTAGTAGGTTTAGTCTTTTTACGACGCGCTATGGTATGCACTTAAATAAAATTTTCACTAATTTATGAGTGTAAGCTTTACGGAGCCACAACAATCAAGGATCGTGTCGTTACTTGCTTGGTTCGGTGACTCAGCGCGTGCGTTAGTTACCCCCACTCTACTCGCCTGTGCGCTGTGGCCGCACCGCGCTGTCTTGCAGGCAGCCACTTGCAGCTTACAGCGCGCTACCCTGGCGTTGCAGGTGAACTTAATAAAGAGTGACTCTATGTGAGGGGGAGTACCTTATGTTTTCACGACTTAGTCCTGGTCTTGTCACTAGCCGGGAAAGTGTATGAACAGGAATTGACGGAATAACAGGATTTTTGATAAATACACGTAAAATTCGAAAATTTAAAAATCTGGGGCTTGCTTGAAATATTAATATTTTTGAACCAAACTTGGTATGCCATCGTTTTAGACCGAAAGACATCGGAAGATTTGTGGGTCTCCAACGTTTTGGGAAAAAAGATTTTTTTGCCCCCCCCCCCCCCCCCCTATTGAACAGTCGATGAAAAAAGAATGTATATTTTTGGTATTTTTATGTTAAGTTTAATGTTATTTTGTTTTGTTATCATTTTTCTATGATTTTTTTTATTTTGAAGAAACTATTATATTTTAATAAAGCTTGCACCAATAATGGCTTTAATCGCGTTTGGGTCCAATTTCTGCTTCTTTGCGTTAGACTTCGCAGCATTGCATCTTTGATCCATCAAGCATTTTGTTCGCAAATCCAAAACTATTATATTTTAATAAAGCTTGCACCAATGATGGCTTTAATCGCGTTTGGGTATAATTTCGGCTTCTTTGCGTTAGACTTCGCAGGACTGTATCTCTGACCCGTCAAGCATTTTGTTGGCAAATCTTGTCTTGAAAAAACTACTGATATGAGGTCGTTGTTGAATGAAGCAACCCCACCTACTTTTTTGCACTTTGAAAAGCATCTGCTATTCACTATCACGCCTCTTGCCAATTCCATGTCCCTGACCTATCAGTTGAAAATACTATTAAGAAAACAGGATCTGTTCAGAAGGGTTATTCGAGGTGAGATGTGGCCGTTTTTATTTTTTTTGCAAAATGATAGGTATGGATCAAGATAGTAAATGTCTCATCTCTCCTCGACTTACATATTATTGCCGAACCGTTCTAAATACGTACTATATTTTCATGTTCCGAATCGTCGTCTTCGATTTCATTAGCTAAGATGTTTTCTTCTTCATTTGCAGATGTAGCTTGTTGATATTCAGCTTCCTCATCCGACTACTCGATTCGTTTTCTTTTTCCGTCATTCATTTCTTTGTTCTGTAAACAGCAGATATAATAAATTGAAAGAGAAAGGAAATGGAACTAATCAAATTGTGATCAGAGTGACATAATTACATGTTCTCGTGAACATTTAGCAGAATTTTTTTGTGGACCGGACCCTCCCACAAATATTTGACAATATTAGTATACATTTCTACCGAAAAAAACTGTAAATAATAATATTAACTAACCGTTTCCAAAAATGCATCGCTTATAGAGATATCTTTTTTCACATCTGCATCTTCAGAGGAATAGGAAGACGATCTCTGAAAAAGTAGTATAATAAATGCATTAGTACAGCTAAACTATCCTTTGGAACGACAGTTTGGCTGTACTATGTTGGAAACTGAACATTTTAAAAGAGTCAAACACATTAAAAGAAATTGCAAATACCATCCTGCGCTGAGATTCGCTCGATTTTTCAATTGGTATATCCTCAGAACTGTTAACTTTCTTAGTCCTTTCTTTAACTTGTGTAAGACAAATCGGCTTAAAATTTAACTCGTTATTTCATTTCAAGATATTTTGTAATATAATGTTTTTTAGATATATACGTGTGAAATCGTACAACATTTCTGTTGAAGCATTTGCTTCATTCAGGCAAGTTCTTCCTCCAGTTGTTTTATTTTCTTTTTTCATCTGTCAACTGTTCGTGTTGTTCATCTTTTCTGGGACTTTCTGAAATTTCTGCTTTGCTTATTTCGTCCCAAAAGTCGTTAACAACCTGTCATTTATATTTATGATGTAGTTTACACTTGCGAACAACAGTATTTCAGGGATTTTACTTCTGCGGGTATAAGTTGTTAGCTTAAAGAAGGAAAATTTAAGACGCTCTACATTATAACACATACTGTTTTAAGTGGTCGAAATTCTTTACCTCATTTTCGAGAAATGCTGAAGTCATTTGTGCAAAATTCTTTGCGCGTTCATTCTTGGCGCTTTTCTGCGCCTTCTTTTGCAGCTTTTTCTGGAATTTCTTTCTCCTGAAATTGCAAAAACAAAAATTGGGCAGTTCAAAATATATCCAACATTTGAGACGAGGAAATGAAGCTTACGCCCGAAGGACTTATGGGTTATTTCATCATATAAAGTAATCAGAAAATACACCAATGTCCTTTCGTTGTAAGCTTCGTTTTCTTGTTTTATGTCAAGCTTTTATTTCTCTTTTTTTCGCATTTTGTGATGTAGTGATACTGCACCTTTTGACAGCTGTCATGAACCCTCTTTTTCTCAGTAGGTACAAAATCCTCATCAGTCTTCTTTTTTCTTCATTTTCGTTCTGCCATAGATATTTTTACCACTCCTTGTTTTTCCATGGTTTTTCGCGCATCGCATATTTCAACCCAACCTGGTAAAAAATAAACAGACCGTCTTTAGCAATAACATGATAATTGAAAAAATTTAATTAATCAATAACGAATTGATCAATGATCGAGTGAATTTAAAAATGAATAACTAAAATGAATAAAAAAAAGAACAAGAGATAAATAAAACATACATTAACTTATTCATTGATTCCATTCATCATTAATTTATCAGTCTTTACTTTCTCTCTCTGTCTCTCTTTCTCCAAAAAAAAAGATGAAAAGACCAATAAAAAAAAGTAATTATATAATAGATTATTAAATTATTTAATTTATTCCTCTCTCTCTCTCTCTCTCTCTCTCTCTCTCTCTCTCTCCCTTTCTCCCTCTGCATCTCTCTGTCTGTATCTCTCCAAAAGAGAGATAGGGAAAAAATAAATCAGAAAAATTAATTACTTTTAGCTCTCTCTCTTTCTTTCTATCTTTATATA
>JBAGKK010515363.1:0-13651 GCA_037177015.1 Euceroptres primus
AGCTGTGAACATCTAATAAATATCATTACAAAAAGTATTGAATCATTTATTAATTAACATAAAGATCATACTTTACAGATCTCAAATCTCGGAATCGTTAAATTTTTTGCTTAAAGATGACGTTCCATTTGTATGGTCTAAAGATCAAGACGTTGCGTTCAAGAAGCTTAAGCAATGCTTAAAAGAAGCAACTACTTTAGCTATTTTTGATCCAAATAAAAACACGATTGTTCGCGCAAACGCTTCTAGCTTCGGTGTCGGGGGTGTGCTCATACAAGAAAAAGGATTTGAAAGACTATGTATAGGCTATGTATCTAGAACTTTATCGACAACCGAACAGAGGTACAGTCAAATTGAAAAAGAAGCGCTGAGTTTAGCCTTTGCGCCGGACAAGTTTAAGCAATATTTCACGGGTTTAGATATAACTTTAGAAATAGACGTTAAACCACTTGTCCAAGTTCTCCAAACCAAGCCAGTAGATGACCTTACTCCGAGACTTCAGCGCATAAGAACTCGCCTTATGAGGTTTAGTTACAAAGTTGTGTACGTACCCGGTAAACACTTAGTTTAGCGGATTCTTTGTCAAGAAATCCCAGCGTGATTGAAAAAGAAACGACAGACGAATTGGAACTCAAAACTACTAAGTATGCACGACATGTAAGAGGCATGGTTCTCAGTCCAGAAATCTCCGCGCTTAAGGTGGGTGATTCAGTTTGGATCACGGACCTTCGAGTTTACGGCAGAGTTATTGAGATTGATGAGCACCCAAATTCATATTGGATCCAAACGAGTAGTAGCAAAGTTCGACGTAATAGGTGGCATTTGATTTCGGCTCTGTGTAAGCAAAACGAGATCTTCATGGATGGCGATGTCCCTTTCGTCCCATATTGTGAAAAAGGAAATCATAATATAGTAGCGCCGAATGGTAATGTTGAATCAGATAACGTAAATGATGTTGTAAATTCCGAAAATGAGAATGATGTAGACGAGCAACGTGACAATATAGAAAATCATTTTGTTATCTGTGACCGTTTAGAAAGACCAGTTAGAATTTGGCGAGAACCATTCTGGAAAAAAGATTACGTCACGTAGAACGTTTTGCAGTTATGATGTTTAAGTGTATATCAAGAGCGTGTTCCTTCTTTAATAAAAAAGGGAGATGTCGTGTGAGCAACTAAGGCTAACATCTGACTTACGTAGTACCTGGAGTGGGGGATCAAGTAAGATGATGGAGGCTGAAGAAGCAAGCCCGGATCGACCACAGTTGTCCCAATTGCAAGTTGTATATTTAATACCCATATCCCAGTCTATGTGTTATTGATAACGCGACAGTGTCCAGAACCGTTTTGTGCGTAATTACGTTTTAAGTAATATATTTATTGATATCTAATGTAGAGAGAAAACAACAGTAGCAATGAAAATACAACGATCACGAAATTCAGCATTTTGATTAGGAGATTCGTTCGCTCAGAGGAAAGGAACAAAATGTCTGAATTGACAAATAGAGAGGAGACTTTTGAAATGATGGTGGAAAATATTTCAAGTACCTTCCGAAGTCACCTAAAACCAATATTCGATATATGGAAAGAAATGGGCCTAGATGTGGTCCTTAGTTTGTGAGAATGAGGTTCACAAACCTATCTATTAAAACACTAATGAGTGAGATGATTCTTGAAGAAAATTCAAGATTGCTTATGATCGCTTTTCTATGTTAAATCCGACTCCTAACATATCAGAAGTGGGATCGTGTGTTCTCTAGGGGTCGATGTGTGAAAACCGCGAGTGCTTAACCCGCAAATTGAAAAGTTAGAAGTGAAATTTCAAAAGTGCTAATTTTTTTCAAGAGGGCGGCAGCCACGCCGTTTGATTCCTGAGTCAGCAAAATCGAAGTATAGTGAGTGCTTTATAACAATGATGGAAGGGGGTGGGGATCGTAGTGTTTCCCTACAACAGTTCGAGGATTTTGCGTTGCAATGCAATGTTGACTATATGCTGAATAATATAGCAACAACGCCTGACAGTTTCGCAATTGAGACGCCCAAAATTCATTTGAAACAGGGAGCCAAAGATTGGTATTTATTCTGTGCAGCAGAAATTGGGAATTGACTTCAATTTTAAACAGCATTTAAGGATGCTTACGTCATCGAGGAGAGCAAAACAACGAAGTGGAGAAAAATGATTCAACGGGTCCAAGAGAAGAACGAGCAAATTACAACGTACTTTTATGCAAAGATAAAATTCTGTGTAAGTCTTGATCTGAATTTGTCCGAGACCAAAGAACAAGTGTTAGTTGACTTGTGGTTGAGAAAGACGCATGTGATGCTTTGGTGTACCGCATACATACCAATGAGAACGAGCTACTTCACGACATTGTATCCTACGAGCGTATCAACAGTCAGCGTGTGGAACGAATAAAAGGATATGAAAAACCAACTCGAAATGAAACTGCAAAAGCAAAAACTGGCCCTTCATAGTCTTCAGGCACCGAGAAATCAGTTACGAGTCAAGACCCCAAAACAGAAGGTCCAAAACCACCACGTAGATCGTATCCGCGGCCACCTGTCAAAAATGACAATGGCGTGCCGGTGTTATAATTGCAATCGGGTTAGACACTTGGAAAGAAATTGCGCTGAACCTGCTATGGAACTGTTGTGTAAAAAATGTAATAAGATTGGACATACGCAACGTCACTGCACTGCAGTACAGAGTGGGGAGAAAAAGCAAATCAGTCTTATTGAAAACACAGAAAGTGACAGTTCGCTCGTGAAATATTTGAAAAAGGTTCTAGTGATTATAATGAATTCAGAGCGCAAGTCGATTCGAGAAGTTCGGACTGTACTTTGAAGGAAACTCAAGCGATAGCAGCAGAATTTTCAATTAAAACGGCGAGTGTCACATTGAGAAGTTGGGGCCCAAACCACTACACAGTCAAGTCACTCGGTTACGTAGTTGTAGATGTGTCAGTGGATTATGTGACCATTCATAACTTAAAAGTTTTGCTGGTCCCAGACGATCATCAAGAGGTCGATATGATCATTGAAAGATCATTTACAGACGCACCGTCTGTGGATTATTACAAGAAAGGTGACGTGTTGTGTTTTGAAAAAAGGGAGAACGCATTCCTTTCTGAACTCCCAACAAATAATGCGGTAAATGGTCATTTCTCCGCTGTTGAAAGTGTTAAAGTACCGTCACATTCGATATATTTACTGAAAGTTCTCGGTAGTGATGGTGCGGAACTTGAAGTTCCTGTCGCTAATTTTGACGACAAAGAGGAATCCTTGCCACTTGTCAACTCTCCAGAGAAGAAGAGGTCGCCTGTCACCGAAGAAGACATCAACCGCGAAGATTCACTTGCGAAAGAGGTTATGGAAGACCTCATAAATGTATTAAATCAGCATCGTCGTGTGCGTATGAATGAGTATGAGTGAGTTAGGTAATTAGGTTGCACGGCTTAGACGGAAATGACTATTGTAGAAAAGGAAGGTAGTAAGGCTCTATGCTCCGAGTTGGAGCAAGCCTCATAGAGCGAGTGGGGATGAGCGTAAAATAATTAAACAGATTATAAGCCAGTATAGGATTAGTTATCGATTATCGAAAATTAAATAGTCAAATCGTCAGAATGCCATGATTAGATTTGGCCATGATTAGCGATAGTAAAATTTTTATTACCCTGGATTTGGCGCAAGGGTACATGCAAGTTCCTCTATGGAAGGAAGCAAGATCTAGAACGACTTTCATAACCCCAGATGAAACAGGCGAGTTCACGCGTATGGTCTTCGGGTTGATGAATGCTCCGTTTTATTTCTCTAAGCTGATGAATTGAGTGCTAGGTCCTTTGAGAAAGAAAAAGGTTTTATTCTATCTAGACGATATCTTGATTTCGGGTGAATCACGGAACGATTTAAAAGAAAGATTATTTTTAGTGTTGGAAGCCTTGTCGAATGCTGGCTTAACTATAAATTTTAAAAAAATGTTATTTTCTGATGTCAAAAGTTTCTTATCTGGGATTTGAAATTTCGGGTGCAGGTATCGAACCAGGTGAAACGAAAATAAAAGCTATTTTCGAATTCTCCGAACCACCTAACGTACACAGTACGCGTCGCTTTTTAGATTTAGTAGGTTTTTTTAGACGCTACGTGCATAAATTCGCCAAAATAGCTGGTCCATTATATGACTTGTTGAAGCAGAATAGGCGTTTCAGTTGGGGCGAATCCGAGAAAAGCGCTTTTACGAAATTAATTAAGATAATGAGTAGTAAGTCGGTTTTATAACCTTATTCGCCGAATCGAGAAACTGAGCTCCACACGGATGCAAGTTCTAAAGGTCTAGCTGCGATGTTACCACAACGTGATGACGATATGAAACTACATCCCGTTTACGCGATTAGTCGCCGGACAACCGAGCCTGAGCGTAGCTATCATTCGAGTAAGTTAGAACTTCTTGCAATTTTGTGGGCTGTGACGCGTCTGCGAACTTGGCTGATAAATATAAAATTTAAAATTATTACCGATTGTCGAGTCTTAATATACCTAAATACTCAAAAAACAAAGAATCACCACATCGTGCGTTGGGGTGATTTATTGTCCGACCAATCATGAGATTTTGAATGTAAAAATGGTATTTTATATAAGCAAATCAATGAAAAGTTATTGTACGTAGTTTCGGAATCTAAGGGAAAGAGTGTGGCTGTATGTTATCAAGACTGCCAGTCACACTGGAATTGAGAGAATTTGAATAAAATGCGGGAATATTACTTTTTTCCTAGAATGAATCGCTACATTAGGCAATATATTCATAGCTGCGTACAATGCATGTTCAAAAAAGCAAAAACAGGTCACCAAGCCGGAGAATTACATCCGATCACACCCGGAAACCGACCGTTTGCAATCATGCATGTAGACCACGAAGGCCGTTTTGTCGAACGTGTGAATAATACGTTAATTCCTGCAATTCAAGGTAGCGTTCAAGGCGCAAAAGGGAGAGATTGGGACAGGAAGTTAAAGGAAGCTCAACGGAACCTCAACGAGCCCCCGAACAAGTCTACTGGAAAAAGTCCATTTGAGCTATTATTTGGATTCGTTAACCGCCACGATGAAGGAGAAGTAAGACAACTCACGATAGATGACGACAAGCGATATACTAAGACTTCAGAACTCCAAGAAGAAGCACGGCAGAGGATAGTGAAGGAACAAGAAAAATATAAATTAAGATACGCTAAAAACAGCCATTCTAATCAAATATGCGGTGGGTGATATTGTTATCATGAAGGATGTTCCTGAATCTACCGGAGAGTCCCAAAAACTGCAACAAAAATTTCAAGGTCCGTTAGTAGTCACCGCAATCTATCCAGGAGACTCTTATGTAGTAGCTGCTCTTCGTGTAGATCGAAAAGGGAGTAGATACGCTTCTACCGCTCATGCGAGCCAACTCAAAATTTGGCGAGCGCCATTGTCAGAAAACACGAGTGTAAATGAAGGCGAAGATTCAGAAGAAGAGGTTGATAACCCAGCAGAGCAACAAATAGATTCGGATTTGAAATACACTCGCGACTCCGATTCAGAACGAGATGTATCAGCAGAATCGTCTGACAACGAAGATGTCAAAGGACGACCTAAGCGGAATAGGCGTCCTCCAAAACGGTATCCAGAGCCCGAATAGATATTGTTCGCGAGCGTTAATTTAGTGTGTAGGATTTAGGTCTGTAATATTAACTCGAGGACGAGTTTACTACGAGGATGGCCGAATGTTAGAGTTTAAATATTAATGGTTCTACGCGGCAACCCTACAGGTGGAGCTGAAGAGTCAATGTTAGGGACGTACGTGAGGATGAGTATGTAAGAGTGAGACGAGCGAAACAAGAGAATTTAACCGAGCGCGTTATCGAAAGAATATTAACGCTGATCGTTTGTGCGGATAAGTTTGTAAATGATCTATGAGAGATCTCTGAACGTAAATCTCCGTGTGAAGCTTTTGAGCTTAATGTACTACTTAACTTCAATATACTTTATATTACTTATTAATTCTTGCTCGATTGATCACTTAATTCTTCCCCGCCCCCCCTCCATTTAAAATTGCTTATGATAGTTTTTCTATGTTAAATCTGACTCCTAACACGCATAACAAAAAACTATACATTTTCCCTACTTTTTTTTTGTTCTGCACAATAAGACATAATACAAGCGCTTGTATATATGCCGTCCCAATAAGAAAAGTAGTAACTACATTTCGGATAAGTCCCTCGTCTTTCTAACCTCAAATATTCAGTATCGAAACTAAATTAGAAAACTAATTTTGATCTATCTGCAATTCCGTTATGAAAAGTAAAAGAAAAAAACAATTTCTCACCATCAGATGAAATTTTAGTTCAAATTTACCCTAGAAGCAGTGTTTTTATATATTTTTATCTATATTTTATGCTGAAATGTATCGTACAAATGTGAAATATTAGGTTATAAAGAAAGGGGACTTATTTAAAATGTAGTTAAGACTTTTCTTGTTGGGGCGGCAGTATACCTCACACTTTACACATTTTACACATTAGCCTAGGGCCTATAGATACTTCTCTTCTTTCGGAAAAATATTTAGGTAGCATCCCTCTTGTAATATCGGATCATCTGCTTCTTTCATTTCAAGAAAGCGAAGGTAATTTTTTACTGGTTATTCTGCGCTACACATGTCCAAAATTCAAAATTAAGGAACTTGAAATCACTATTTACAACTTGACTGAACTTGTCGAGTTTTTGTTTTTGCTCACCTCTAGAAAATAGTACATTTCGATACGTGTGTGAGAGGTGATTATTTAGCGCACGAGACGTTTTTTGCACGAGCGAAGCGAGTGAGAAAAGTCAAGTGCGCTAAAAATCACCTTTCACACAAGTATCGAACAGTATTTTATGCCACGAGAGCCGAAAAATCATGTAAAAGTTGAGATTTTGAGGTTAGAGTGGTATAAAATATGTTCTAGAGCATTTTTGAGCATCTGTAATAAATAAATGAGATGCATTAGATCATTAGAACTTTCTAAGAGGGCTCAAATGAAAACTTAATTAATACTGATTGTCTAATATATACATGAGAAAATTCCGAAACAACACCATTGTGTACTGGGGAACATGTTTTTTATGTAAGCGTGCACGCTCAGTGCGTTTTCTCTTCTCTTGCCTTCCATATTTAAACATTGTCATTCAACATATTAGTGGGTTTATGTCCACATACTTCAATGGCAAAGATTGAGCTTTCATTTAAGCCCTCTTTTAAGTTCTATCGATTCTACCGAATTTCATTATTTAATTTTTTTTATTCTAGATGTTAAAAATAGCCAAAAACGCCCTTTTTCGTATGTTTGAGCGCGTTGCTTTTCTCAATAAACAAGTTTGGCTTCCAGGCTCGTAATCGTTAACGGGAAAAAAACCTGACGATAATCAGGTGTGTTTGGATTATGGTGTCGAAATTGCAATGCCGGACAGTCTAATTATAATTGGCGCAATAATGTGAAAATAAAAATGTGTCGTTCAAGGTATTAATGTGCGATTTCATTGAAACTTAACGCACAGATTCCTGATGCGCATTATATTTTTTGTGGATAATACAAATTCAATTTTGCACAAGTAGTAAGTAAAGTCTAGGTTTTCCATTTACCACATTGTACAAGCTTACCCGCTCTGTTTCTTGACATTGTCTCTCGGTTCGTGCGTGGAATAAAACCTTAGAATAAGCCCTGATGTAAGTATTTAATTCTCAAAGCTTCACAGTGAAGAGCGTGAAATTTTTATTTATCAAAAATATCAATTTAAAGTGACATTCAAATATTTCTCTTTCTTTATGAAGTAGTTGCCATAATGCATGAGTTGTCTAAATTTGGATGTAGGTGTTGATACATTTTCTCATATGAGATTGCATTGTTATAATTTTTCTTTAATATGACCCAATCGAGATCATAAAGTCTGTAAGGTAAAAGAAATCGTTCAGTTCAAAAACTACATATTTAAGATGAGATTTGAATAAAAAGTAAATTTTGCCAAATATTGCTGATAATAATTGTTATTTGAGATCTTAAAATCTTAAAATCTCTTGATATCTTTGTTTCACTCTCATAACACATTATAGTTTACATTACAGTTCAATACTCTTCACCTTTAATCAATATATTATATGTAATGGATGCGAAAAAAAGTATTTGGAGTCAAAATGTAAATGAAAATCACTATATGATTAGCATATAGTGACTTGAATAGATGCTGCCAAGACTGACCCCTAGAGGAAACTTGAATTCCAGCTGTTCCCCTAGCAAAGTCGATTAGTGTTAAGGTGTTGAAGCGTCATAAATCTGGAAATCTGCAAGGTGAAAGATGCAAGTTAGTCAATGTAAACGGGAAATGTTATATGTATATGTATTGACAAGCCTGCGCTTTATTGTTAAACTCCGTATATCTATAATATTATTTTTACTGCGCTTCTTAGTGTGATTAATTTAGAGATTTATTTTTGCAAAGACTTTCTATATTTATTGATACTTCATGTTTACACCCTCTGGTTAAAAGAAAATCTAACTTTCTCTCAATAAGTAGTTCATCGCGATAAATGGGCTTTGTTCTATCTTTCTGTTACAACGTTGTCGTATTTCTAAATGCGTTCTCAAAATGTTATATTCAAATTCACCAGTAAAATAAGGGTTAGCATGTGAGTACCTATATACAAGTTTCGGTGAACGAAATCGTTGAGCACAATAATTTTTAAATGAATAATTTAACATTAAGGATAAAGACACAGCGCGACAAGTTAATAGGGCACATCATTAAGCACGAAGGGCTACATAGTGGGAACAATCTTTGAGAGTAAAGTGGATGGTTGAAAAAGAGAAGGAAAATTAGAGACAAATGCAAAGATTCACGCAAAATAGGAAAGAATGAGGAATTGCATCAAAGTAGTCTTATGTCTGTTGACTAAAAATAAATTTCAAAAAAATACAAAAATTAATCTAGCAACATGGTACTATATAGAACCACACCTTGTGGTTCTAAAAATTTTTCTGGTGCATATTTTTTTCTAAATTTTATATAGGTATCTACAGATCATATTTCAGAATTGCTTAGAAAGTCTTATGATAATTTCAATCTGAGTTTATACGAATTTTATTAATAATTGTTTTTTTGTACTTTTAGATATTTATAAATGTGGTTAATGAAGGTACCAATTAATGTTTCTTACTTTAGGTGTGGTTACCAACGTTAATTTGTTATCATTGTCATAATTATGAACTTTTCTTATAAGAAAAGAAAATATAACATTATAATTGCGGTGTATATTAAAAAAAAACATGAAATTTATGAGATATTATTATTATTATTATTATTATTATCATTGTACCACTGTTAATAAGGTAATAAAAGTAGGTAGATACTCTTATCTTCAAACAGACGATGCAGTTTCTAGTACCATCATCATTGACAAATATATCCCGTAGCCTCTGAAATGCATTATAATAAACTTACATTGATAACTTAAAATATAGTATAGCAAGTGAAAAGAATGAAAAAAAGTATATGAATGAATTCGGATGCAAGGACTTTAATGAAGGGTAAGAAATACACTTAGCAACAGTCTATAGTAGACCTGACAAAACATTTTTGTTACATTCTGTAAGTGACAGACACTTACGTCTTAGGCTCCTTTTGAACCATTCTCGGAAAAAAAGAAAAAAACTATTTGAGATTTAAAAAATTGTGCAACTTTTATGTTAATCTTAATAAACCAGTAAACTGCGTTTATTGTTGGCACAATTTGCTTATAAATCACACGATTTCTGAAAATATTGAGTTTTTTTTCACTGCACGATAATCAAATCCAACTCATTACTATCAAAACGAAGAAGAATATTAGTGAATTAGTTCATAATCGGGTATAGACACTGAGAATGCATATTAATGAACTCGAAAACTCGCGCGAGTTGAGAATTTAATAGGCGAGTCGAACTGTGGGCTGACTCGCACCACCTCACAGAACTCGACCGACATGCATAATTTTGAAGAAATTAATTTGCTGAAATAAACGAAGAGTTCTGATTCATTTTAGAACGAGCAATAATGAATATAAGCATTAAGTTAGACTATGTGCTCAAATTTTTATCAGCATTCTGTGTTGGCTAAATTTTTTGAGCTATCCGAGTTTTTGCAAGTTTTGCGAATTGTTTGGGTCGTGAGAATTTTGCGAGCTTACAATTTGTCTCTCAACTCTCGCGACTAAACTCATGAGAGTCGAGTTTCTGCACACTCCTAGGTCCGTTGCGCTGCCCCCCCCCCCCAGTAAAAATTTTGAACTCAGGACAAGTGCGTTGAATTGCGCTCCAAATGCGCTCATATGAGCCATCAATAAAAAATCTTGCGTCAGTAAACTGACCAAGATATTTAAGGTGTTACGTGGGGGGGGGGGCTGGCGACACGCTCTCCCTCACAATTTGATAAATGAATTTTTATATGGTGCGAAATTGAAGTACTTCAAATGCGCTTATATGCACCACCAATTAAAAATTTTTCGCCCTAATGATAACTGAGTTATCAGCCATACAAAGTGTGGGGGGGGGGGGGGGCTGGTGCAATTCTTGCTTAAAAATGATCATTTTTCTAAGTTGCCATGGCCATGCTTACTAATTTCAAATGTGCCACCCTCAAAAAAATTAATAACTCATTACAGAGCCGGAAAATCAACACTCCCGGCGGGAGGAGGGGGGCACTGACAATCTCACTATAAATCGCGAACTATTCATTTTTTTCAAACCCAATTTTCGCCCGTCCAATCGATTTCAAATGCGCTCAAATGCGCTGGAGAGCGAAAAACATTGTGTAAAATCGAAATCGCAATTAAAACAAAAAAGAAAGGTCCGTTGCCGAGCTGACGTATTACTTAATCGATACCAAAAAAATTTGATTGGAAAGAAGCTTCCAGTTATGACAAAATATGGTTCGAAGTTGACCACGTCGGGTTGATACTTTTTTTACCCTGTTCGAGTTGACTTGAGGCAGTAATAAAAAATGAAATACTCAATGAAAAAAAAAACTGGTGACCCGTCCCCGAGATGTTGAGTTTCTAACTGCAGGGGGGAAAGAGTTTGATCAAGAGAAGTAATTCAGTTCCGAAAAAATTAAATTTTAATTTTGAGGTTAAAATTTGATGGGTTTTGAAAAGTAGCGAAAAATTGTGATAAAAGCTCTAATTTTCATTTTTTTTAAACTGATGACACGTCCCCGAGATGTTGAGTTGCTGAACATAGAGGAAAAAGATATGCATTCAGTTCCTAAGGAAATAAATTTTTCGCTTGTAGGTAGTGAAAAATAATAAACTTTAAATTTTTTGTTGTTGAAATATAGAATTATTGAAATATACTTCTTTGATGAATATAATAACAAATAGTTTGATCCCAAAAAGTCTTTATTTTTAATTAATATAAAAATTTAAATTCAAGGTTAGAATATAATAATATTTATACCATAAAAAAGCGATTTCGAACAAATCCTTTTAACACGATGTGTATTTGAATTTTTAAGAATCTTCTAACAAAAAAAAAACATTTTCGGAAAAATGCCACTCACCTCCTTTTTGCCTTTCCGCCCTTCATTTTTCTCAAAAATTGTTTTAGATGTTATTTTCTTTCAATTTTAGTTTTTGGTATTTGTATATGTAGGCGGGGGAGCCCTTGAGGCCCCCCGTGGCGCTCAGGCTTTTTATAAAGTCCATTGTGCCACACACGTATTTTATTCTCAAGGCAGTACCCCGAATCTGGGCACCTTCACCGAGTTAGATCTCGGTACATTTTCGTTGTTTTTCCAACGTTCTGAAATTGTACCTCTCGGACGCCAGGCATACTCTCTGGCGTAGTGAATGACGCAGACCTCTTTGCACAGCAAAGTGAACCTCACTCACTCTGCCATCTGGTAGCTTCCCTTAGCCAGGCCGCGGACACAAACGGCCAGGCTTGGGTGGACGGAGCAGTCCCTCTGAGGTCATCAGTTAGATGCACAAATTCAGCGCACTACCCTGGTGTGTTATGTATGTGTATGTGTTTCTGTGTGTGTACATTACTCGAAAATGACCAGCGACTACAGAGCGATAATCCCCTCGACATGGAGCATCTTCGCACGGAAATCGCTAACTCTTTTCCAAGCCTCTCAAAGTCGACCAGTGATTCCCAAGCAATAATTCCCTCGACATGGAGCCCTTCCCTGGGAGAATACTGGCCTCTTTTGAGGGGACCTACAGTTTAAGGTGGGTTCCGAACCATCAGAGCCCCGGTTGAAGTACATAGAAAAATTTCCATTGGTACCGGCACAGGGATCGAACCCCAGTCCTCCTGCTTGGAAGCCTGACGCTCTATCGCCTGAGCCACCGGGTACCTAAATTTTAGTTATGATCAAGAAAATTTACTCTGGATTTGGAGATTGTACTAAAGAATACTGCCCCCCTCCCTGTTGGAAGTGTTGATTTACTGGCTATGAAAGCTATATAATGAATGTACCATTTTTTTTTAGAGTGGCGCATAGAGCGCATATCAAGTTGCGTCGAAATGACCATCAACCATCATAAGATTGAAATTTTCATTTTTCCTGGTAATTAGCACCCGCGGTAGCGTTATGATAATCGGTCGTGGGTGCGAGAATTTATGATTTTTATAAAAACTGAAAATGGCGCTTTTGAGCGCATTTGAAGTCGATTAGATGGACGAAAATTGGGTTTGAAAAAAATGAATCCTCAGCCCACCGGGAGTGTTGATTTTCCGGCTTTTTAGTGAGTTAATCATTTTTTTTAGAGTGGCGCATTTGAGCGCATTTTAAATTGTGTAAAAAAATAGTGATGCCGTTCGATACGAGATTTTCTCGATATCGTATCGGAAAATCATGATTTATCTCGTATCGATATCGGTTTCTGAGATTCCAGTCTCGGTTTGGTATCGTATCGGTTTTGTATCGGAGAACCGAGATATCGCTCGGGATCGTCTCGGGAGTCTGAGACTAGCCAGCCAGATGGTGGCTTCCTACGGAACAACAGTAGAAGGGGAAAGGTGACGTGTTTCAACTACCTGAGTACCAAGAACCTTTCCGTGTAATGTAAAGTTCTGAACGTTTAAATGAAGGAAATATATTTTCCCAATTCTGTTTATCTAGAAATATTGTTTCCGCTACAGATAAGATATGCGTTATAAGTTTCTTTTATAATTGCATTATTTTTAGTGTAATGAACAATTATTTTCGCACTGTTTCTAGATTAAAAATTCAATTATTAAAAAATTTCGTTCATTTGTACGTTAAGAACTTCAATTCCATTCCTATTAGATTTTTAAACAATTTATCAATTGTTTTTTAGCAAATCATTTTAGAATAAAAAGATCAAAATGTTGGTTACCTCGTTCTGCATTGCTACACTTTTTTAAATTTTTTCCTTGAAATGTTTATTTTGTTTTTTTTTCACAATTAGAAATTTTATAATTTTGTGATTTCATTTTTCTACATATTTCTCAATAGTTACGAAGTTAATATTAAGAAGTCAATTGAGAAGCTAATTGCAGAATTTCAAAAGAAGTGAATTGTATAAGATTAGCACTAAAAAATATCTTCTCGAAATAAACCACATATTAAAAAAAATAGTACAATATAATTCT
>JBAGKK010515374.1:0-13651 GCA_037177015.1 Euceroptres primus
TTGATCATTTTTAATTTTTATAAAAGGGCGTTAAAACCCTGATTCGTATTACATGACGTCATAATGTATCAAATGTCTTTAATGATTTAATAAAAAATTTAGTGTCGAACATAAACTTAGAATATAAGAGATATTTTTTCTTTCATCATTTAGGGCACAGAAAGAAAGAACATGCGGGTTTGTTGTAATAGGAAACGATAATTAGGACTCATAAAAAAATACCAATCTTTTTACATTTCTTTTAAACTCTCAAGTATGTACTTTTCCTTCTAAAGTACCCATTATTGGCAATTGTGGAAAAATTTCAAATTTAAACAAATTTTGAACTCATTTTTTTTCAAATTTATCGAGTTCAGTTATTTTATATCATTTTGATAATTACTTAGTCAACTGTAGCAAGAGTGCTCTAGTTACTGTGTCAACGATTTCTGCATGATTATTTAACACCTAAGGATGCAAATGAGAATTGGTAGTCACATGCAAATTCAATGTAAATGTTGCAACGATACTGTTGGAGACAAGGCTGCTGATAAAATATTTTGATTGAAAATATAATAATAATTATTAAATTGATAATGATTCATTGATTAAATCTTATAAATTTTGATTAAAAACTTGCAAATTTCAAAGATTATAAGATATCTACCTACAGATTTTTAAATTTAGAAAGAAAGGAATGTACAATAAAAAAATTAAACAAAAGTTTTCATTTTCTATTAAAGGCTTTCAAATTGTATTGTACTATCGGTGTGAATCACCGTTTTAATTATTTTCAAATTCCTATACTCATGCAAAAATATATGCAATATTCAACCTCATGGAATGAAAGTAATGTATGTCTCATTCTGTTAGAACAATTCAAAGTCCTCAGGACCTCCAAATAAAGTTAAAGAACATTTTCAACTTTAATATTTTTAAGTTATGATAAAACAATATTCATTCTTATGTGTAGTCCGAAAATGAAATCAGAGTTTAAAATATTATTTGTGCCTATAAAACTCTTTCTGTAATAAATCAAGAACACAGCTCAGTTTCTCTCAGATATAAAATCAATCATTTGTAGCAAACTTTTGTCATAAAAAAGTAAACCCGTCAGATTGGTGAATAGTCATCTATATATTCTTTAAAAACATTTTCCTTTATAGATTTATGTGTGTGTTCCGGTTAAGGTTTCTGAGTAACTTCTTAGCATATCTCGTAAAGAAGCAAGTGCCTTGACTCAATTCGAACAACGTTAACGTTTCTCCATGCCGAAATCTTTCAGTTTCTACCAATTCCATTAGTTTGCTTCTGGCCACTCGTGAACTAAGTATGTATCGAAAACTAGATTCTCTTACAGAAAAAAATATTTTGGTAACTAAAAAGAGTTTATATATTTTTTCTCGTTTTCAAAAAACTTCATCGAAGACAATAAATTCGAATATGTACATAAACTAAGTGTAAAATAAAGTGAAGAGTATAAAAAATTTTATAAAACCATTACTTTCAATTAATATCAGTGACAAGTGTTAATTTTGATCAGAAAAAAATATTTACTGCTCTTTAAATCTAAATTGGTAGTTTCCTACTAATGAAGTAGTACGGAATCGCATTACTACTAATTTTTAGTAGAAAAATATCACTGCTAGAATCTTTAAAAAACGTGAGTATATTTTTTTATATAAGTTTCTTTATTGAATAAAGTAATATTTGAAGACTATTTCGTACAATTTTCATGTATAAATAATTAATTATTAAAAAGTTATAGTTGATGCCGAAGAATACCTTGTTAAAAAACAAGTTTTGCCATGAGCACTCGTGCTTGGAATTGGATCATCCAAAATCGAAAATAATTAAGTTAATACATTTGTTTATCTAGTCTCTAGTGCTTAACCGAAGTATTTAAAAAAAATTAATTTGGGACAAAATGGCGGACATTAAAAGTGAAGTGACCGATTTTCAAAATCACACACTTCACTTTCAATGTCCGCCATTCTGTCCCAAATTATTTTTTCTCAAATGCTTCGATTAAAGATTAGATAAACTATCATATTAACTAAATTATTTTCGATTTTTGATTTCAGATGATCCAGTTCCAAGCAGGAGTGCTTACCGAAAAAACAATTTTGTTTTTAAAAAACATTCCTTAATAATGAATTATTTTGAAATGAAAATTGTACAAAATAGTCTTTAAATATTACTTCATTGAACAAAGAAACTTAAATAAAAAAATATGTTTACGTTTTAAAAAAAAAAAAAATCCAAAATAAGAAATCGCTTCGTTTTGGCCTTACAAGTATTTAATTTTCCTATATTTATATTCAATTTACTAAATTGTAACTGAAATTTATGAAAAAGTAACTAAATTTTCAGTTGTATATAATTGCAAAAAACTTCAGTTAGCCGTACGTAAAATTTATTCTGTTACTGAAAATTCTGACACTTGTAACTTAAAAATCAGAAGCTGTACCAGAAAAAAATTTACGAACAGCGTAATAATTGAAGTTTTATGCAGTTACATGTAATTGAAAAAATAGATACTTTTTTCATAGATTTAAGACACTTTTTCATAAATTGAAGCTACTTTTTTATAAATTTCAATTACAATTTAGTAAACTGAATGTAAACATAAGAGATTTCAGTTACCGTAACTGAAATTTAAGAAAAAATTTATGAAAATTCAGTTACATTTTGGTAATATTCAGATACGGTTTCTGAAATGTGTCTTAAATTTCATAAAAATTTCTATAACTTCTTAACTTAACTTTTCTCTATAATTTCTATAAATTTCTATTACTTAAAAGTTCCGGAAATTTACGAACATTTCTAACAGCGTAGTAAATAAAATTACTACTTTTAGTACCTTTTTCTTACAACCTTTAGTAAATGAATTAAATTTACTAAATCAGTAAATTAGTAACTTACTACTAATAAGTAGAAATAAGTAAAAATAAGTAGAAATGCTCCCGAAAGCAATTGATAAACGATTCCGCACTATTTCATTAGTAGAAACCTACTAATTCAAATTTAGAGAGAATAATTAATTAAAAATATTAATATAACGTTGAGGAAGTGTAAAATGTAAGTATATATAGTTCATTTTATTCTCAATATTTAAAATAATAGTATAATGCATATTTGCACACAGATAAAAGAAATTCCACTTCTTACAAACCAAATTGTGTAATGAACAAACTTTACAGAAAAAGGTCAGCACAAAGTGCAAACTTCCTAAAATCCAATTTTTGGCTCATTAGAGACAGATACGACCATGAAAAATAGTATTATAAAATGGTTTGCATTTAATTCAGTAAAATTTGTCTGAATTTTAAAAAAATTTATTTGATTTTAAGTAAAATTTGTCTAAATTTAAGACTCAATTCTGAAATTCTGCTAACGTAATATTAAATTTTCACCAATATTACTTTAATTAAGACAAATTATACTGAATTTAATCCAAATAATTTTAAGGTGGAATAATTTTAAGTATTCTTTTTTACTGCGATGTTTCGAAGCCAATTTCGACTTTTTCATCAGGGAAAATTTATAGAAATCTGAGGATTGATATTTTTTTTTAATTTTTTTTTTTGGAAAATTTTTGCCGAAAAATTAAGATTCATTCTATAATAAAATCTCTCTTCTTGTGATGTCTCTCAAGTTTCTTTTGCAACTACACAGTAAAAAAGAATACTTAAAATTATTACACTTTAAAATGGTTTGGATTAAATTCAATAAAATTTATCTTTATTTAAGCAATATTGGATTAAATTTACTACCACGTTAACTGAATTTTAGAATTGAGTCTTAAATTCAGACAAATTTTACTTACATAAAATCAAATCAGTTTTGCTTAAATTCAGACAAATACTGAATTTAATCCAAACCATTTTAAGGTGTAACAATTTTAAGTTTTCCTTTTTATTGTGTAAAGAGGAGTAATGGTAAATACAGATATTGAAGCCGATAATTAAGAAAACAAATTTAAATCGCAACTTATCCTTTAATAGTTCTAAAGATTAACTACATGTACTCCACATCCAGGCAATATTAGTCAGTAATTACACAGTATAAATCACATGAAATTTTTTTAAATCACATGTCCAATAAAAATTGTGTTTTAATCACATGTTCAATGAAAATTGTGTTTTAATCACATGTTCAATAAAAATGGATTAATTTTGTGTTGTAAAAAAAACAAGCACAACAAATATTTTTATATAAATAATTCATGTATTCAAATGATTCTATTAATTTGCTGCAATAATACTTTAAATTAAAATTGTATTGTAATAATTAAAATGATAAAGTATTTTTTGCGAAGTTGGCAAAAATGTGTTTAGAATCAAGTGTCGGTTTCCAAATTAGAATCGGAAGGATGATCTATCGTCCCACGTTCCTAATGCGAGATATGACAAAAGGATGAATTGTAATCGGTCGAGTTTACGGGCAGTGATCATTGTTACTCATTCATTTATAAAAAAAAGTCATTGACCTGTATAGAAATATATACATACGTATGATGCAGAACAACTGACATTCTCACGAAGGTGTAGGCCCGGCAGGAAATTGAGCCTAAAACGATTCGGCAAACCGTGAAAGCGACATCATTGATTGATCGAATTTTGCAATTACTCTCAAAATTGAATAGCACATCAATCGCAAAAGAACATTTCTGACATATATAAGAACAGATGTAAATTTTGTTTTCAATTTTACAAATTGTATTACTCAATTATAAAAAACGTTTTGATAATTTCGATAGAGTCAAATTATAGAAAACAGTTTGATAATTTTGATAGCATCAAATTTTTAGTAATTTTTCATTAGGAACTTTCTTTCATTATTATTTTTTAAGCATGAAATATTTATGAGGAATCCTTTAAAATGTACGTTTTTCTGCACACAAAAAAAAAAGATTTCTTCGCTTCGTAAGCATCATTTCCGTTTCTTTACCCCATTTCCTGTCCAAAGTATCCTGCACTAATATTTCCATGTGTTGTAAACACCATAACGAGCGCAGTAGGCTAAAAAAATGACACCCAAATTTTTCATGCACGGATGCACATTACTCATGACTTCCACTTAATTTTGCCACTCAGTTCAATAATAGAGTAAAAATAGCCAGTAAACTCAATAAAAAAGGTTCATATTTTTATTAGATGTTTTATTAACTGTGTACAACATAAAATAAATGTTATTTTAATATTTTAAATAATAAATAATATTATATAAAACATATTTATTTATAATAAGAGGATAAATACATATTTGAAAATTGATGTTGTTTCCTGTAGATTTATATTTGAATTCTATTTCAATTTTAGTCAATGACACATTTCTTTTTATGATGCACATAAAGGAAGATACACTTTGAACTGAACTACGTATAGTGTAATAATTACATATGAATAACATAACTTACGTAAATCCAAGGACGCGTGCAAATCGCATGTGTTCATTCTAATGTGAAATCTCTGCCACACTTTCGTTTATAGTATTTTTTTGCTATGCACATAAAATTATATTAATTACATTTTGCAACATAGACTGTCAGAAATTTTCGTAAATTTCCGAAATTTTTAAGATACGAAGGTTGCAGAAATTTTTATGAAATGTAAGATAAATTTTGGAAATCGTTTCTGCAAAATTATCAAAATATAACTGAATTTTCATTAATTTTTTCTTAAATTTCAGTTACGATAACTGAATTTTCCTCATTTCATATTAAATTTACTAAATTGAAACTGAAATTTATAAAAAAATTATCTTAAATATATGAAAAAGAATTCAATTTTCAGTTAGGTGTACGTAAGTGCATAAAACTTCAGCTGCTTGTACATGAATTTTTTTCTGTTATAGTTATTTCGGAATTTTAAGTTGCAAGTTTTAGAATTTTCAGTTATACAAATTTATGAATTTTCAGTTTTGCAAGTATCGAAAAATTACGTTATTTTAACGGAATATTCAGTTTTAACTGAATCCTAAATTTCCTAAAATCCTAAATTTTTCCTAAAGTTACAAAAATATAACTGTTTACATTCTTAGAAAAAACTTCAATTACTTCAGTTGAAGTTTTATTCAATTATCGTAACTGAATCAAATTTCAACCAAACGTAAACGTATTTTCAACCAAACGTAGATGTATTTTCAATCAAAATGAATGAATTTTCAACTAAAATAAGTATGTAAATGAATTTTCAACCAAAAGTGAATAAATTTTCAACTAAAATACATGAATTTTCAACCAAAATTAAATAAATTTTCAATCAGAGTAAATGAAATTTCAATCATAGTAAATGAAAAGTGGTTGAAATTTCAAGAATTTGCTAAAATAGTGTAAGAAACAGTAACTAAAATTTCAGTTACAGTAATTGTATAAACCTTCTGTCACATGTCTATGCAAATTGTCATGGGGATTTCTAACAGTGTATTATAATTAACAAATTCGAATAAATAAATACTAATTTATTAAAATACTCACACTTATTACATTGTAACTGTAAATTTTCTCTTAAATATACATAATATATAATTGCAGTGAATCCTCCAAAGTATGAAAGAAAACGATGAAATTAAAAGTAATTAAAAGTAAAAGGAATACACATCATTACTTTCTAAATATGTTTATAAATTTTCTTAATTAAAAAAACTTTAATTTTTAAGATAATTAATTTCTCGACTAATTATCATCAAGTCGTAGGTCGTACATGACACGATTTCCTGCATTCAAAAACATATCTGCGTACACGCATCGTGACAATGCATACGCATCATTATTTCACTGTGCACTGATTCCAACATGATATGATGATCCAGAATGTCAAGGTAGAGGATGGGAAACAAAAAGCAAATAGGAATTAGCTACTTTGTGTAAAGCCATGAACCGATTTTTGCAAGGGCGAACTCATCCTAGATTTGTCCTCGAGTCTTTTACCTTTCTATAGAAATTATTTTCCTTGTACTAGTTCTAATCCTGAATCCTTTAATTAGAAAGTTACATTGGTCTCATCTATAATCTAATTCACATTAGCATTCTGAAAGCTTCACTGCTAGAAATTTCCATGGTAATTTTCAGAGGCATGTAACTTAAAATTTCGAAACTGTAACAGAAAAAGTGTTTTAAAAAAACCAACTTCTTTAGATGAAGTATCCTTCTATTAACGTAACTGAATTAATTATCAACCAAAACCGAACGGTTATAACCACTCAATTTTTGAGTGTACACCAGATTTCAAAGATTTCCTAGATTGCAAAAGATTTCAAAGTTTTCAAAAGATTTAAAGAGATTTAAACAATTTTATGAAAGCATATTCGCCAGATTTCAAAAGTAGTTAGGCCCTCGAGTAAAAAAATGTCAAAAGATTTCAGATTTCACCAAAATTTAAAAAGATTTTAAGGACTTCGAAGGATTTCAAAATTTTGAAGTTTCCAAAAGGTTTCAGAGATTCCAAAGTTTTCTAAAAAATTTAACAAAAATTTCAAAATATTTCAAGGATTTCAAAAGATTTCAAAAGCTTTCAAAAATTACAAAAGACTGCAGAGATTTCATAAGATTGCAAGGATTTCGAAGGTTTCTCAAAGATTTCACAAATATTTGAAAACATTTCTTGGACTTCAAAAGATTTCAGGAAATTTTAAAGACTTCTCAAAGATTTAAAGGATCTCACAAAAATTTGAAAAAATTTCGAGGATTTCAAAAGGTTTCAATGATTTTAAAAGATTTCAGAAGATTTCAGAAGATTTCAAAGATTTCACAATAATTTCAAAATATTTCAAAGGTTTCGAAAGAATTAAAAGTATTTCAAAGATTTTAAAAGATTTCGAGAGATTTCAAAGATTTCATGAACGCATGTATACCAGATTTCAAAAGTGGTTAGGCCTTTGGGTGAAAAAGTTTTCAAAAGCTTTCAAAGATTTTAAAAGATTACAGAGATTTCAAAGATTTCGAAATATTACAGAGATTTCTCAAAGATTTTACAAAAATTTGAAAACATTTCGAGGATTTTAAAAGATTTCAAGAATTTTAAGACTTCAAGAAATTTTCAAGACTTCTTAATGATTTCACAAAAATTTGTAAACATTTCTATGATTTCAAAAGACTTCAAGGTTTTTAAAAGATTTAAAAGGTTTCACAATAATTTAACAAAATTTCAAGGATTTCAAAAGATTTCACGAAAAGTAAATGAATTTTCAATCACAGTAAATGAAAAGTGGTTGAAATTTTAAGATTTTTCTAACAGTATGAAGTTTTATGTGAAAGATTTCAGAGATTCCAAAGTTTTCTCAAAGATTTAACAAAAATTTTAAAATATTTCAAGAATTTCAAAAGATTTCAAAAACTTTCAAAAATTACAAAAGATTGCAGAGATTTCAAAAGATTGCTAGGATTTTGAAGATTTCTCAAGGATTTCCCAAAAATTTGAAAACATTTCTTGGACTTGAAAATTTGGTTATTTTTTCATGAATTTCAGTTACAATTGAGTAAATTTAATGTAAATTTTGGAAAATTCAGTTATCGTGACTGAAATTTAAGAAACAAATGCATGCATGAAAATTTAGTTATATTTTGGTAATTTTCGGATACGCTTTCTGAAAAGTGTCTTAAAATTCATAAAAATTTCTGTAGCCGTCGTCACTTGAACATTCCGCAAGTTTACGAGCATTTCTAACAGTACTTTTGGAAAATTGTTCCCTACTTTCTGTACTAAATTATTTATATATTAATGACAATAAGGACAGATTTCAATTGACTTTCACCCTTTCACTCATAATGATGAGAACCAGACTATAAATTAGTATTTTGTGCTATAAATATAAAAATAATATTTCATTGAAATAATGATTACTAACACTCAAGTAGCTTATTAATTTTTATCTTCTGTAATAATCTCTTTATTCTCTATAACGAAACGCAAACTTTATGGGGCTTTAAGTACGTTTCTCAATTCATCTTCACCTGTTTGAAAAGCAGGAGAATCGAATGCATATTTCCTTACGTTTCAAGCGAGTAATTACAACGAATGAGTACCTTTGCAAACAATGGGGTTCAAGTTACTAGAACACGCAACTACAAAATTCTATAGCTTCTTAAAAATATTAGTTTGGTACCAAATGAAATGTTAAGTCAGGGTTAATTATTATTTATGCAGCACTTTTTTATATCTCAAAAGTAAAAGAGATTAATAGTTAAATCAAACCTCTCATTTTAATTAATCATTATTTATCTTCTTTAGATTGTATTATATCTATAGTATCAGTTCTTCAGTTGAGATAAATTTTTTAACAATTTTTATTTCACACATTTAATTCAAAATAATGTTGTGTTTCACAGTAATAAAGATTACTTAAAATCGTTACACCTTAAAATGTTTTGGACTAAATTTAGTAAAATTTGTCTGAATGTAAGCAATATTATTGGTCTAAATTTAATACCACGTTACCTGAATTTCAGAACTGAGTCTTAAATTCAGACAAATTTTACTTAAAATAAAATCAATTTTGCTTAAATCCAAACAAATTTGACTGAATTTAATCTAAACCATTTTAAAACAATTTTAAGTATTCTTTTTTACTTTGTTCGATCTCTAAATCTGAATCAGTCAAAATTTTCAGAATTCACATTCATCAGTGAATTAGCTAGAAATGCGTCACTAAATGAAATCAATGAAAATTTTGACTGAATCAGATTTAAATTCATTAAATATAATTACTATATATATTCCTAGAGTAAAATGCCATGTAAAAATCGTTTGTTAGCCATTACCTCGTTTAAGAGACTTGGTCTAGCATGTGCGGGCGATGCGGTTTGCTGATTTACAAATTAAAACAGCGTGAAAAGTGAAATAAAGTAGGGAGGTTGCGGCAAAAGGTCGGTTCAAAGGAGAATTAGAATTCATTTCAAGCCTGGCCAAACGCCCAAACGAATATACTTTAAGTTTAAGTTACTCGTTACGACATTCTTTTTTTTCTTTCGAAATGGACAATTTTCGCGGGAAACTGACCGTGAGCAAGTAAATACGCAATGGGCAATTTAGAATCAGTGAAATTGCGCTTTAACGACCTTCGGATATCGATGTGGTAAATTAATTTTCAAACCATTGATTATCTGTCAATAAATAACAAGGCAACAAATTTCGAAAATTCGGATATTTTAAAATTTCAAGAGTCTCACATGAGAACATTCAAAAAATTTTAAATGCAAAAGTTATACTAGTTCAGTTGTCACAATTATTTGAATTCTAACGTTTAGAAATTTGTACAAAATTATAATTTTTCTTTGTATTAAATGGTCGGTTGAGAAGTGGTAATTGAGAAGTGTAAATTCCTAATCAATGAAATATTTAATACAGAGACAGACAGACTTTGGTACTGTTTAGAAAATTCATTTTTTTTATAAACAACGGTTCTTAGTCGTCCAAAAAAATTTAGAATATTAAAAATTTAATAGTCTCTAAAAGTACAAAATTCGTATAAGTCCTATATTTGAAAAACTCAGCAAAATTGGAAGTTTGAAAAAAAATTGTATTTTGCAACTGTCACAACAAAGCTCAATCACTAATATACAAGTTTCAGAAAATTTTTATGATCAGAAAAATAACAAGCAAATTAATATTCTTACTGGTAATGTAATCCATTTTAAAGATAAGTTACGATAATCTGATCATTGTTGTAATAGTTGCACAATTCTCATTCGAGAGACGTGAACCAGACGATCATAGTACGTAATAAAGAGGTACTCACGTGCATACAAAACAGCTTCTTTAAGTATTCAAGGTGAAATAAAGTCAGGAAGCCACAGGAGAAAGTCTTGTAGTATCTTTCCTTTTGTTTACAATGATTTGCTTTCTCAGCATATGAGAAAGTGAGCTTTTAATTGCTTTCATTATTTTACTTTTTGTTTGTTAAAAGCAATGTGCATTTGCTCCAGTGGATATTAAATACTTGAAACGCAAAATATATTGTATAAATAAATATAATTTTCTTAAAGCAGATGATTATGAGTCAATAAGCAAAAAATTTCCTGCCTTACACTTCAAACTGAACAATTCTGAAACCGGATACCAAAAGCGAGGTAGAAAGTACATTTACATTTCGACAAAACAAAAGCCAATATATGAATTACAATCATCATGAATATTCTCTTCCAAGTGTCGAATATTGTCCCAAATTCCGTTGAAAATTAAGTTCACTTCGCTCGAGTATGAAAAAAATAATATTCATTTCTAGAAATATAATTTAGAAACATTTCACATTTTTAATTTTATCCATTTTTATTCTTTCTTTTGAAGTATTTTCAGAAACTGTTGTCTCAACAATACGCCGTCTTCTTTATCTCTCTTGCATATTTATAACAAAGATCTGCAAACTTGTCAGCTTTTATGGAAAAGATTGATATTCTACAATGACGTAAAAACTTGAAAATTATTCAATAATTTTTATTGAAGTTATGTAAAATCAAGATGACTATTTTGTTTTGCATTTGCGGAAGAAAACAATGATTCTACAATGGAATGCCAGAATGGTGACACCTTTGTTTTGTTGTTCCTGAGCATAATTAATTAATCACGTCTTCATCTGCAAGATCGCATCGATTTATTTTAATTTTAAATAGCTGATTTTACTATTCTTACATATTTAATTCATTCTGAAAGATATCGTGTTGGACTAATAATAAATCTGTCCTTTATTGACATGCTTGTCGTCAATATTTTTCACGTTTTATCATATTTTAATATTTATTAAATTAATTATTGAGGAAAGCAATCAGAGATTTTATTGAGATTTTAATTGAAAAACTAAAGATTTTATTGCAAAATCAGCGATTACAATTTATTAAATTTAATGTAAATTTATTAACTGAAATTTAAGAAGCAATTTATGAAAATTCAGTTATGTGCATTTTGGTAATTTTTAGGCACGGTTTACAAAAAGTATCTTTTAAGATACTTTTTGTAAAAAAGTATCTTAAATTATCTTAAAGTATCTTAGTATTTTTTTTTATGAAATTTATTTCATAAAAATTTCTATAAGCTTAGTATCTTAAAAATTCCAGAAATTTCCGAAAATTTCTAACAGCGAATTCATTTGAAATTTTCATAATGTTCAAAATGACAATGAAAATTTCAACATTAAAGTTATAATAACTTTTGCTCATAATGGGACCGAAAAAACAGGTCCTAGGAAAACGTAATTAATTATACTTTCAACAATTGTAAGCTGATAGTATTGATTAAAAGAGAACAGATTATTTTTCATGAAAAAAATTGGAAACATTCAAAAATTATTTAATTGAAAAAAAATTTTTTACCAATTTTAACCACTACTGAATTCAGGTGTACACTAGTTCCTGAATTCTTTTGAATTCACCTTGAATTCTTTGAATTCTTTAAAATCTTTTGAATTCTTTGAGTTTTTTTGGATTCTTTGAATTCTTTGAATTCTTTAAATTCTTTGAATTCTTTTGAATTCTATAAATTCTTGAATTCAGGTGTATATCAAAATTGCTAGTGGTTAACCCCTTGTCAAATTTTTTTCTCATCGCTTCTAACCAAATTTTTAAGAATAAGACGATTTTAATTAATAATATCTTATTTTTTGCGAAAAAGGTTCTTGTTGTTTTATCTTTACCTTATCCAATTTCTTAAAATAAATTTTGTAATCACTGAAACCATTAAAAAATAATTTTTCAAACAAAAGATTTTATAAACAAATGACTATATTTGATAATGATTTATTTATTTTTAAAAATTAGAAGAGTTGAAGTTGTAGAGAATATTTTTCACAAGAAAAAAAAGTTTCATTCGTATCGAAAAATCATTTTTAAAAATTTTTTTAAATTTTTAAAAAAATTTCATCGTGTCGTAAAACCATTTATAAGAATTTGGTAAAAAGCGTTAAGAAAAATAGATGAGTGAAAAATAAAATTATTTACAAAAAGAATTTTTGCATGTTTCAAAATTTTTTCATGAAAAATAATCTTTTCTCTTTTAAAAAATAAAATCAATAGTAATATTGCAATTCTTGAAAGTATAATTCAGGTTCCTGACACCTGTTCTTTCGTGCCCATAATACCTTAACATCTCTAATAAAACCAATTTCATGCCCAATTATATTTATATTTATATTTCGTATATTTTATTTACCTATATATGTGCATTTCCGCGGTACTTTTAACTTTTATGTCCCTGACGTTTTACACTGGTTTCAAAAAAAAAGAACTTTTTACTTTCAGAATATGTTTAGGCACATTAAAATTGACATTGGACACAAATAATAATTTATCAACAATAACCAGCAAGTTAATATAAAGACATTAAATATGCGATATATATTTCGACTTTCTAACATGTTCTCTCGTGCAGTTTTTTATGATTTTTAACTTTATGCCGTTTGAATTTTAACAGATGAAAACTTCTTATAAAGAATATAATTTTAAAAAATGTTAAGGAATTCAATAATATTTATAAAGTTTTAATAATATGAACTTGAAAAAAGTTATAGGTGGGTATTAGAATATCTATTCCCTAATTTTCTGTCGCTGGTGTAAGATAATGCAAATTTTTTAGATTATCACTGAAAATATTCAAATTTAGTCGTACTGCTTTGAGCACATGATTTTTGAACCTTTAGTAAGTGCTATATATATATATATATATATATATATATATATATA
>JBAGKK010515385.1:3639-13651 GCA_037177015.1 Euceroptres primus
TTTTCCAGGTTCTTCCAGGTAAAAAAATTCAAGAACTTTTCCAGGTTTTTCCAGGTAAAAAAATTCAAGGACTTTTCTAGGTTTTTCCAGATAAAAAAATTCAAGAACTTTTCCAGGTTTTTCCAGGTAAAAAAAATTCAAGGACTTTTCCAGGTTTTCAAGGATTTCCAGGATGCTATACACCCTGGTTTAATATAATCACATAAGTGGTAGCTATAAATATATTTGAATTATGTATTAATACACCCATTATAGTTATTCTTAAAGTGTGGAACTAATTCATTTCCAGCGAAAATTCCTGAATCAAGCACTCAGAAAAATAGTATTCCTGAAGTGGAATCGTTCTCTTGCACGATTATCTCAAGGCAAACGGATTTTTCTCTAGAATTAAGAGGATGTCCTCTTGATGCAAAAGGAAATTCTCTTGACTTCTATAAAATAAGATGAAGAAATATTTTTATCCGAATGAGTATTGAATCTATTTTAAGTATTACACATTTTTTCCGCTTCCAGTTGCGCATAATATTCTTGAATCGTAACAAAACATTTACAATATAGTCTAAAGCAACGACAAACGTTCCTTTGGCTATAGTCTCTGATTTCTTTTATCATTAAAAATTGATATTTATTCTAGCAACTTGTAAAACTTGATTCTCTCGTAAAGATCTAACTGCTTTCAAGGCTTGAATTTAGTCTTATATTAATATACCTGGATATTTTCTAATATCGTTTTTAATAATAATATTCTGGATATTTTCTAACACTTTTTAAAAAGTATTTCGTAAACTTTCATTTTTATTTCAATTGAAACATTTTAAATGAAACGTGCACGCTCTGACTCGTGACCAATTGCGACATGACATTCAGTTCTGGGCTTCTGGAGCTCTCAATTCTCAGTCGTCGCGACGCAATGAATTTGCGAGCTCGTTAAGTGCCTGAAAGGGCAATGTCCTTCAGTTGAATTCAATTTGATTGAATTTTCAATCCACTCAATTTCCAATTTCATCAATTTCCTCATAAAAATTCCTGCACACATCAATTTTCTGAGGTTGAAAATTGGAACAAGGCTCTTTTCAGGAACTATAAACAGCAGAAGATTTTATACAAGAAAAAATTTAAAAGAAGAATATTACTCTCTTTTGCTGACTACGAATGTGCATTTTATTTATTCACTTTCAACGAGGAAATATATAGTAAAACGTAGGACAATAGTTACACATATATTAAAATGGATTGAATACTTAAGATTCTTTACCTACACAATTTATATAATAAAATATAATTTAAAAAAATAAAAACAGGTAACGGGAATCAGTAGTATGCATATTTGTAGAATGCAGTCTAGTCGCACGTTTATAAACATACAATAATAAATGTGCAACATTTTCTAGCTAACGTATTATGCGTTCCGGGAAATAAGTATAGGTTTGCATTGTTTGCATAATGACCATCTGGAGTTTTGACGCAATTTATAATATGCTTGTAAACATAAATTATTTCTTGTATCATCTGCAGTTTATTTCTTATATAACAAGAATTAAATAAATTCCAATTAAGCAGAATATGTAATATCCTTAAATCAAATTCAATAAAATTAAAAAATGAATTAAACGCAGAAAAGGAAATCCTCTTGATTTCTGAAATGAGCGGAAATTCCTCTTTTGATGCAAAAGAAAGTTAGCGAAATGAAATTTTGAATGCAAAGGAAGTCTCTTCTTAACGCAAGAGTATATTTGTTTAAGAGTTTAGAATTTCTACTGTGATTCCTCATAAAACAGTCGCATACAGAATTTGTGTAAGCGTAAATAACGTGATAAAAGTATTAGTCTGCGGAGTTTGCAGCAAAAAATACTTCACGTTGAAGCTATCTGACAGAAATTGAAAGGTGGTTACCGAGAGTCTTATACTTGGGAAAATCATTCTTTCTTATTGCCTTTCTAGTGCTTAAGCGACGGTTTGAATTCAATAGTAAAGGGAAACGGGGGAATCGCGGGATTGAGAATATTTAAGCGGAACAAGTGTGCAAAATTGATCTTTATCCTGTAATTAGCTTCCGAAACAAGTTTTCCTATTTAAAATAAGCACTCCAAAAGAGAATCTTAAAATTGAAACTGATAATAATATGAAAGCGACATAATGTTCTTCTTGACTCTGAAACTTAAAAATTCGCAGAAAACCATTAGTGTGAATTTTTTTGCATCTCACTTTGAATAATTTAGAACAATTTGACATTTTCATTCTGATTTCATTTGTTTCTAAATCTCATTTTCGTTGCAACTCAATTTGAGAAGAATTCGTTATTAAAATGAAGATCTCCGTTTTATTCTGTGTTAAAATAAAGGATTAAAGAATTTTTCAAATCGTAGCTCCAGTTTTGTATCAATATCATAATTACAAGAGTCGTTTGGCGATGGCGCCATATATGACTAATAAGATTAGTAATATCAAATGATGCCTCTATCATAGTTGTCTCTTTAAATAATTAGGCGCTACTTATTCCAGATGATTATATCGACACGTTTGATCGAGTTTCATCACAAGCAGTCTCTTATCTTTTCGTAATTCTTTCAAATTTTATTTGATCGGTAATGGTATCATTAATGTAATAAGCAAAATATAGTCGCAAACTAGTTTCATAAATATTGTTAGACACTGTTTATACTTTTTGAAAAAGAAACAAAAAATTTAATTTTGAATGAAAAATAATTCAATGTAGAAAAATTTTCAGAGCCACATGCTTCATGCATCCTCTTACGGTCAGAGTCTTAATGTTAGCTTATATTTATGTGAATCTATTTATAAGCAACGTCTGCCCTTGAACTAACTACGACATCATCAGATTCTGAAACTTGACTTACATCGTAAAATTAATTTAAAAAATGTTTCCCGTTTTCAGTTACTTCCCTGTATTCTAAAGTTTAATATTTTTTCTACTGAACATAGTTCAATTATTCTAAAAGGTAAGATTGTAGACTGTATTAAATGCAGAACGACTCGTCAAGACTTTCCTTGCAAAACAAAAAGTTGGTGCATGGTGCTATGCAGGTAGTGTCAATTTTTGCAATCTGTTGAAAAAGAAGATTGGCCCAACGTGCTAAACGACTATAAGATCGGATCAAGTGTACCGGCATGATATTTATAAAAGAAACCAGTTTCATATTCCTGCTTCTTAATCATCCCGCATACATGCAATACAATATCCAATAATAAAATGTATCTTTCATCACAAATGGGAAGAATATCATATCCGCGTATATAAAAAAAAAGAGTAAAACTCTAAATAAATACGGAAGGAAAGGATTGTTTTCTTAAAGCAACAGTTGTACAATACTATATTCAAATCTAAAATTTCTTTCATCGGATGGAATAATTCAGGTTTTCGACACCTTAAAGTGACATCATTTTTTCCATTCATGTTCTTCCTCATCTGGAAGATATTATATACTATTACTATATTTTACCTCCTACAATTAGTCCAGTCGAATTGTCGGAAAAAGAGGCGAAATCCCGTATTAACTCACGATCGCATTTTTTTTGGCTTAATCGCTTCAGTTTGGGTCACTTATATACCATCTGGTTTTGTGACAAGAATTTCGGACCAAAACCTGGGCATATTTTTTGAGAAAGGTGCCAAAAATCACATATGCGTGGATTGCACAGTAAAAACTAGACTTTCCTTTAAATCTGGTATGCTTTTTTGGGCGTTCTAATATGATCTTCGGTTGTTCTATATGATATCTGATCAACGTCATTTTGAAAAATGATACCAGATTCGATTTTGTTTTCATCCACAATCATTCTATTTGGATTCAGAAATCGTAATTCTTTTATTCAGGATTCATGGACTAAACTGAAGTCGGATGGTTTTGTTGCCCGATCTGTTTCCATACCGAATTTGGTTCTAAAAGCATTTTTATTTTTTAGTGTGTTGCTCTCCTATGGATATTAGAAAAAAAATTTTAGACCAAATTCTGAAAAATTTGGAAAAAAATGTCCTAACATCAATACTTTCCGAGATACAGTGTTTCGAAAAACCCTGTGTTTTCGATTTTTGCTAAAAAATCGCTACTTTTCAAAAAACCATCTAGAATTGGTATAATCGATTGACCTACGCCAAAATGATCTGCAGATCATTTAAAGTAGATGTAATTATCTTTAATTTAAGACAAGTAACAACCCTCTAGGTCCAATAAATCGCGAGCTACGACCTCTCAAAGATGACACATTTTTGCCTGTTTTTATGACCAAAAATCATGAGTTTAGTTTTTGTGAACTAGAGCGTTCCCTAATAAATCTACGTTTATGCTTCCAGAGGATAACTGAAAGTACATAAAATTCCACGTAAATTAAAAAAAATCAATGTTCTATCTTGATAAACTTCGCAGTTATGAATTTTTAAAACCTTGTGTTTTTTCACAGTTCTTAAAAAATGGAAAACACGTTTTGTGAGTCAAACGTACTGAAAAATGTAATTTCAGTCATGTTTTGACTAATACAATAAAATATAATGCACTGAATGATTAATAATGATCAATTAAACATTTCTTATAAATAAATTAATAATTATTTAAATAAATTAATTCTTTTACAAAATAATTTTTCATTTTTTACACATTTTTCATTCTTTTTTTTTTGCAGAAATTAATTCAAAATGGTTTATTCGTCACTTTTCATGAGTAATAAAACAGATTTATAAACAAATAAATATTATTAAAAATTAAGTTTTCACTTTCAGCACTTACGATTACTTTTGTCTCCTAAATTAATTAAAAATAGTTAAGTATTCATTATTTATAAGTAAAACAAAATATTATTTTTTAAGCAATAAATGTTTACACTGGGTCACTTTTCTCATAATTATTTCATTGTTTTTAGAAGGAACGGAAGATTCACAGTAAAAACGAATCCTTAAAATTATTACACCTTAAAATTAAATTGACTTAAATTCACCAAAAAAATCTGATTTTAATGAAATCGTTCTGAATGTATAAGATCTCAATGGATGAATTCCAGAACTTTATTACTATCCATGGATAATAATAAAGTTCTGGAATTTATCCAGTATTATTATCGATGGATAGTAATAAAGTTCAGGAATTCATCCATTGAGGTCTTATTAATTCAGAACGAATTCCTTAAAATCAGACAGATTTTGCTGAATCTAAGTTAATTCCAGAACTTTATTATATCCATGGATAATAATAAAGTTCTGGAATTCATCCATTGCGGTCTTATAAATTCAGATCGATTTCCTTAAAATCAGATTTTTTGCTGCATTTAAGTTAATTCCAGAACTTTATTATTATCCATGGATAATAATAATTTCTGGAATTTATCCAGTTTTATTATTATTCATGGATAGTAATAAGGTTCTGGAATTTATTCATTGAGGTCTTATAAATTCGGAACGATTTTCTTAAAATCAAACAAATTTTGCTGAATTTAAGTTAATTTCAGAACTTTAGTATATCCATGGATAATAATAAAGTTCTGGAATTCATCCACTGAGGTCTTATAAATTTAGAACGATGTCCTTAAAATCAGACAAATTTTGCTGAATTTAAGTTAATTCCAGAACTTTATTATTATCCATGGATAATAATAACATTCAAGAATTTATCCTGTTTTATTATTATCCATGGATAGTAATAAAGTTCTGGAATTCTTCCATTGCATTGAGGTCTTATACATTCAGAACGATTTCCTTAAAATTAAACAAATTTTGCTGAATTTAAATTAATTCCAGAACTTTATTATTATCCATGGATAATAATAAAGTTCCAGAATTTATCCATTGAAGTCTTATAAATTCAGAACGATTTCCTTAAAATCAGACAAATTTTGGTGAATTTAAGTTAATTTAATTTTAAGGTGTAATAATTTTAAGTATTCATTTTTACTGTGAACCTTCTTTTATTTATAAATAATGAATACTTACCTATTTTCAATTAATTTAGGAGACAAAAATAGTCGTAAGTGTTGAAAAAGTGAACACTTTTTTAATAACATTTATTTGTTTATAAATATGTTTTATTACTCATGAAAAGTGATGAATAAACCATTTTGAATTAATTTCTGCGAAAAAAAGAATGAAAAATGTGCAAAAAATGAAAAATTATTTTGTAAAAAGTGCATTATACTTTATTTTATTAGTCAAAACATATCTAAAATTAAATTTTTCAGGACGTTTGACTCTCAAAAGACAGAGAGGGTCAACTTTGAGAGGTCATAACTTTTTACCCATTTAAGTTAGAACCACGTTTTTTCAAAATAATTTTTCAGAATTGAGTCCTCTTTCATTTATCCTTACGCAAGGATTGCGTAAGGATTGCAAAAAATAATCAAGAAAACGTGTTTTCCATTTTTTGGGGAAAACTGTAAAAAAACAGAAAGTTTCAAAAATTCACAACTGTAGAAAAACACAAAGTTTTAAAAATTCATAATTCCGAAGTTTATGAAGATAGAACGTTGCTTTTTTCAATTTAAGTGGAATTTTATGTACTTTTAGTTCACCTCTGGAAGCATAAACGTAGATTTATTAGGAAACGCTCTAATTCGCAAAAATTAAACCCATGATTTTTGGTCATAAAAAGAGGCAAAAAGATGTGATCTTTGAGAGGTCGAAGCTCACGATCTATTGGACCTAGAGGGTTGTTCTTTCGATTATACAAATTCTAGATGGTTTTTTGAAAAGTAGCGATTTTCGGGGAAAAATCGAAAAAACAGGGTTTTTCGAAAAACTGTATCTCGGAAAGTATTGGAGCTAGGACATTATTTTTTTCCAAATTTCTCAGAATTTTGTCTACTTTCTTTCCTCTCTCTACCTTTTTTCGCTGAAATCCATAGGAGAGCAATAATCCACGCATATGTGATTTTTGGCACCTTTCTAAAAAAATATGCCCGGGTTTCGGTCCGAAATTCTTCTCACAAAACCAGAGGGTATATAAGTGACCCAAACTGAAGCGATTAAGCAAAAAAAAAAAAAATGCGCTCGCGAGTTAAAACGGTGTAAAATGACAATTTGACTGGACTAAATCTTACGTCCTGTTTCAATAGAAATATAAATTTTTTCTTACTTTTCATTAAATCTAAACTTTAGAATAAACAGATTTTTTCAATTTTATCAGTACAAGAAGGTTGTTTGTTTAATTGGAAATGAGATGAAAACTACTGCCAGTTCCACTATAATTGCTCCAGGAAATAAGGTCATTTAGCAATTTAAAGTTCAGAAGGAAACGCAAAAATCAATCTATTTGTTTTTAATGCATGAATATCGAACGCGTCATTCTATCTTCTCGTGGTTGCATTAAGGCTTATCAGTAGAAACATTCATGAAACCATCAACGTTATACGCCATCTGTACGAATGAAAGGATCTTTTTCAACCGAACGATGATTGTTTCACGCATACCAGTAACCGTAAAAACACACCTACGTCATTCTTGAAGAAAATTCATGAAGATATATCGAGTTAATGTATGTATGCGCAAATATATTCACGGCCAATGGACCGACGTTATGTGAATTGTAATATAGCAGTTCATTGTTCAATGGTTCTTCACAGATCAACAGGGTTGCTACAACATCCCAATTTCAAAATGTCCAGACTTTTCCCTGACCGGCGCTATTTGTCGTTATAATTATAATTATATAATACAGGAATCACAGAGGTTCAGCAGTTCAATTTTAGGAAAAATAGGAGATTTCTGTTTTGAAAAAGGGGATTTAAAAAAAGAGGAAGTTTTTTCTTTTAGAAATATGAAGGAAGCTGCAATTCTCCAGAATCTTAAAAAAATCCTCAAAAATTTTAGATTCCTGTCTAGAATCTAATAAAACTCTCTTCAAATTTCTAAAGTTTCAGAATCTTTCCAATGCTCTAGAATTTTCTAACATCCTTCATGACTTCTGGACTTTTCTTTTTTTTTTTAATCCTTCATGACTTCTGGACTTTTCTTTTTCTTAAATCCTTCATGACTTCTGGACTTTTTTTTTAAATCCTTCATGACTTCTGGACTTTTCTTTTTTTTAAATCCTTCATGACTTCTGGACTTTTCTTTTTTTTAAATCCTTCATGACTTCTGGTCTTTTCTTTTTCTTAAATCCTTCATGACTTCTGAACTTTTTTTTTTAAATCCTTCATGACTTCTGGACTTTTCTTTTTTTTAAATCCTTCATGACTTCTGGACTTTTCTTTTTTTTAAATCCTTCATGACTTCTGGACTTTTTTTAAAAATCTTCTAGAATATGTAGATTTATTAAATCTTTTGAAATCACAAGAAATTCTCTACAATCTAGATTTTTTAAGTCTTACAGAGACTTCCTGATTTTTTCAAAATCTTTCTTAAAGTTATAAAATCTTCTAATCTCTTTTAAACTTTTTTTTTTTGAAGACTCAAAGAGTCTGCAGAATATTAGGAACATTCTGAAAATAGTCTAGAAGATTCTTTAAGATTATTAGACTTTTGTAGACTTGAGAGGGTTCTAAAGGATTCTGCAGAATTCTAGAAATTCTAATGCAGTTTAGAATAATGCTTGATGTTCTGAACGTTCAAATGAACGACATTTTTATTTGATTCCATTTTAAACCCAAATTTGTTCTAAAAGATTGTTTAATTAAAATTAAATTAATTTAATGATAAAAAAGCTTATGATGCTTCTTGTTACTTGTATTTGAAATTATATTTCAAGAAAAATTTGAGTTAAAAAAAGTTCGTTCATTTGCACATTTAAAACTTTAGGTGCATTTCATAATTTTCTTGAAGATTCTAGAAGACCATGTAAGAGTTCAGACGATTTTAGAAGGTTCTGGAATGTTCTACTATATTTTGTAGAATATTAAAGAATTCTTAAGATTGTATTAAGGATTCTTTGAGATTGTTAGAAACCAGAAGATTCTAAAAGATTATGGAAGAATCCAGAAGAATCCTAATGATTGTAGATTTTTAAATAGTCTAGAATATTTTGGAAAGCTTTTACAGATTTCAGATAGTTTTTCAAGATTCTAAAGAATTTGGGGGAATTTCTGTCGTAGAGGGAAGATAGTCCCTCTACGTTTCCGTAAACTTTTGTAGACTTTTGAGGATTCTAAAAGATTCTATAGAAAACTCTAGAAGGTTTCGGAAGTATTCAGAAGATTTTAGAAGATTCTGGAAGAGTCTAGCATATGTTGTAGAATATTAAAGAATTTTAGGATATTATTTCATAAGATTATTGTACGAGAACCTAGAAGATTCTAGAAAAGTCTCGAATATTGTGGAGAATTTTTAGGGATTTTAAATCAATTTTAAAGATTCTGGACAATTTTAGGATATTTCAGAAGACTTTAGTAGATTTTGAAAATTTGGAAATTATGGGAAATAATACTTTTCAGTATGGGAAGTAATACACTTCAGTGGGGGATTATATTGACCCTCGAAGAAAATAATAATTAAGATTGTGTTATACCAAATGAATAATTTCTTACAATATTCAAACTGAAATTCACCGGAAAATATTAATATATTGATATTAATATAATAATATTAATATGATAATATTAATATTAATATCACTGGAAAATATAAATTTTTTAAATTACATTCGTACACTGCGTCCCTGACACCAAAATCTATGTAAATTTTTTCCAGAATAAATAGTAACCACTGATGAGGGCCACCATTGTGCGCCAAAATATTTGGTTCAATTAAAAATTAATCGAATCATTTATTCTGACCCTAAAGCCAAAATTAACATCCATTATTATAAACGATTATTATGGGAAATTTAAAAAAAACATTAAAAGAGTTCTTGAATGTCACAAGTTTTCATTTCTCATAATTCTTGGAAAATTATTCGGATCTTTGAATATAAAAAGGGAAAATAGGTGGAAAAAGGAATGAAACTCTTTAAAAAAAGTGATTTTAGGAGATTTGGAGAATAAAAGGGGGGAAGGAGGGAAATAGAGGAATAGGGGAATGACTGTGATCCCTGATGTTATAATGTTGTAATATTATAATTATGTAATTATAATGGTT
>JBAGKK010515396.1:0-13651 GCA_037177015.1 Euceroptres primus
GCACTAAATAAGCACTAAATTATGGCATAGTGCCCATATCTATATGACAATGTTGTAATTCCAGCTTCCGGGACCTAAAATTAAGTTATGCTGCAAAATTCTTCATAACATTGGATTCTTGAATTATTCTTTATACAAATTGGATTCCAGTTATTTGAATGTTAATTGGATTCCAGTTAAAAACTTGCACCAGGAACATTTGTAGAATCCACAGAGAATGAAACAAAAAATTATTAATTGTGCTTTAAAATATTAAAAATATTTAATAGAAGCTGCGTAAAAAATTACGGAAATTTCCGAGACTTTTAAAGCCAAAGTAATACTTTTTTTCTTGTAGGCATTTTTTATTGTTCAACCTCGAAAGCTGCAATTTTAATGTTTTTGTTGCCAAACTGTGCAGTAGTTGAATGAATACTTTTTTATCCTTTAAAATGTGAAGACGTAAATTTTCTATAGTTTTTTCAAGGACTTAAGGAAATAAATTTATACAATATATCCTTGTGAATTGGTAATAAGCTCACGTAATTTTAACTGTTTTAATACTTAATCACGCATGCAGATTCCGTAAAGAGTTCTTCAATGAATATAGGTCTGTCTAATACAGTAGTTTTAAAAAAGTATACTATAAAACTTAATTTTAAAAAATGTTTTTTATGCTAATATAAAATTTAATTTAAAAAAATATTTTTTCTGATAATATTTTACTTCTAATTTGCACCAGGTCATAAATGAATAAGTATTAAAGTTATAAATATACTAATATATCAATAAATATTATCTTTATAAAACTGATATCTCTGTAGAAATAAGAATATTTTTATCAAAAGCTGTAATTGTTGCATTGAAAAGTTTGATTTTCATAAGAACAGTTCATTTTTTTGTTTTGTTAAACCATAAAATTTGGTAAGAAAGTAGAAATAATAAAAGTTGTAACAGTAAATTACCACTTAATAAGATTAAATGTTAAATATATTTTTATTATACAACCTCGGTTTCAATTGCACGTTATTGCCTTTAATTAAACTCGAAAAAATGCTCTTCTTTCTTTCATTATTTGTGAATAAAGTTTATCCTTCGAACTAACCCCAAAACCTGATTTCCGAGTGAAGAAATTTATTTGAAAGATAAAAATCAGAAAAGGCTGAAATTGGCCCTGAAAGTTATTAATATCAAGAATCATGTATATAGCTTTCAAACATGAATTATTACATTTATTTTTACAGAAGCATTCACTCAGAATTTTTTAAACATATGTTCCATTCCATCTTAAATAATCGTTGATTTTTATAAAAACAAGTATTTTGATATTAAGTTTTCTATACAATTCTATATATCTTTTGTTTATATTTTCTCTTATGTATATCCGTTTCGGATTGAAAAATTTTATATATTTTTCCTCTAAAATACGTGAAAAACGCTTTGATTTATCCAAAAAATGATTGTAAACTTTTACACTTTTAAAAAAAAAAAGTAAATATTTTTATTATTTCTTAATCATTGACTTTTTTATTTCTTTCATTGAATTGTATTTCAAAGGAAAATATTTTCATATTCGAAACCAAAAAATTCAATTTATTGACTCTATTATAGATTGATATAATATGCAGTATTTTTTCACTGCTGAATAATTGAAGTGAATAATTATGTGGGACGTTTGATAAAAAGCAGTGTATTGCGGAAATTTCCGTACAACTAGCACACAACATAGCATTGACCGAGTGTAGTGTTACGGAATTTTCCGTAATACTAGCCTACGTCCCCTTTGTGTTTTATGCTAGTTATACGGAAATTTCCGGAACAATATCATCAGCCTTGATAAAAATAATGCGAGTACATCGTTACAATTCTACTTAAGCAGGCAGCTCTTCATCTACACTCATATCTCGATTGAGCGCCAGCCTCGGGTCTGGTCGGCACAGAATCGGGCGCTATTAAAATCCAGTTTGAACCGAATTTAAAGCGACGAGCGAGCACTCTTATGTCAACACTCAGGACCGCATATATAGTCTCTGAACGTATAAAAGTATATGCCTAGAGAGCCGCGATGTAAAAAACTTCTGATGCGGCTTTGACTGTCTGAGCGATGAGCTTCAGCATATGGCGTCAAGGGACGCCGGGGGAGGGAGACAGAAGCAGTCAAGCGTGAAGAACCTTGAAGCTGGAGCACGAATGGGCGGAACTCAACCGAGAGATGAGTGAATTTTGTTTATCATTATAATAAATGGATGCATTTGAATAAAGAATTTCGATTAGGTATACTTTTTAATATTTTAAATGCATTGAAATAAGAATATTCTGAAAAAACGTAAGTTCGAGGATGAACCGAAAAAAATACTTCAAAATGATCTGCCACAAAAATTAACTATCATACCTTAATTTGGTTCAAAATAAACAGAAATGAAAAAATAGATTCAATATGAATCAATCTTGGGTTCATTTCAATTAAATATCATACCCTGATTTGGTTCAAAATGAACGGAAATAACGAAATTAATTCAATTAGAACCAATATAGAGCTCATTTCAATTTGGGTAGCACACAAACTAAATTTTTTGGTTTATGAAACTAGTTCAACACTATAAACGTTGTATTTACTCTAAGAAAAATGTATTTATTCAAAAAAATAATTTACAAACATTGGATAAATTAAAAAAAACGAGTGTTTATATTTTTGGTCAATTATATAAATTGTTTGGTGAAATTAACCAATTGAACGTACAATTACACTGAGAGAAAAGTTTTATTTGATTCAAACACACTGTTTCTTTGGATAGACACAAAATTTAGTTATTTCAAACAACTTTGGTTGATTCAAATAAATATTCACTTGATTTGAATAAATGTTTGGTTAAATATAATAAATTTTATTAATCAAAAAATTTGGTTGAATTGACAACATTTTTGGCCGAGACAACTGAAACTTTGGTTGACCATTTAGCAATGTATATTTTGTAGATTGGACCAAAATTTTGTTGAATCAACCAAACTGTTTTCTGTGTTTGATTTAAGCTTCACTCAAAGAAAAGTTTTATTTGACCCAAATACTTGTTTCTTTGGATAGACACAAATATTTGATCATTTCAAACAAAGTTTGGTAATTGATTTATAAATAATCTATAATATTATATATTATAATAAAATTGAAAATAGTAAATTAAATTATAAAATAAAATAAAATAAATTATATATTAAATTAATAATTTAATTATAAAACTCAAATTAAAAATAGTAAATATTTGATATTTAAATAAATAATTATAATAAATAAAAATGTATATATAAGGGAAAGGAAAGATTAAATATTAATTTAAATTAAATAAATATTAATTTAAAGATTAAATATTAATTAAATATAGGGAAAGCTATAAGATTAAATATTTAATTAATTGATTCAAATAAATGTTTACTTGATTTGAATAAATATTACTTAAATCTAATTAATTTTTTGATCGACCAAAAATTTTGGTTAAATTAATCAAATTTTTGGTTGAATCAACAAAAACTTTGGTTGGGACAAATAAAACTTTGGTTGACCATATAACAATGCATGCATTTGCTTAATTCAACTAAATTTTGGTTGAATCAACCAAACTTTTTTCTGAGTGTTAAAGGAAACAATTTCTGTAATATAGTGCAGGATTTTTCTATGAATAAATGGATAATTTGAACAGTCATGGACATCTTTCGGTAGAGAATACTTTTAACTTAGAAAGCAAGTTCAAATAAAACCTGATTCTTCGTAATTTCAGAACATTTTTTTTTAAATAAAGAGTTTTGCTTCTGCAGATTTTAATATATCGAGTTGTTCTTGCACTTTCAAATCCGAACTGCACGAAATAAAGTGTGTCACTCTGTTTTAGAGACCCTATCAAATTGTCGTTAAATGAACCTATCTTTATCAGAAAAATTTTATTATTCTCAAAAACTCTTCAAGAACGATGTCGCCTACCTTCAAAAGTCCATCAAGTCTCTCTCATCTCATGGAGCAGGTTTGAAGGAACGAGGATCCGATCCGCATTTACATTTCACAATCGAGTACACTGTCATTATTACTCGACACACCGTGGCTGGAGTAACAGGTAAATCAGCATTTTCGACACAATTTGTCTTTAATGGTTTGCCAAAGCCATAACCATTAAGGCGCTACCTTGGCCGATGTAAGCAGCCTGGAGGACGATCCATGTACTAAAAGAGTACGATGCACTGGAACTCGTGGACCTCCTACGCGGATATTATTCGCTCCTCGTTCGCGACAGATAAGAATACGCGACCAGACCTACGGGGTGCGGTCTCGTACAGTCGTATGTACACTGCAGTACTTTTCTATCCACAGACTCCGAAGAAAACCGGTCCATTGGTGGTACCGAGTTAGCAGCATATCATAACATCAGCACGGTTAGAAATGTTTATTTATTTATTTTTATTTATTTTAGTTTATTAACGGTTTTCACCTTGGTACAAAGATGTGCAAGAAACATACATATGTGGTAAATTTAATTTAATTTTGTAGAGCTGCATGGTAAACATTTCATTACAGTTTTCTTAAAAATGTATATGTATATATTTAAATCCCTTCGATGTAACTTGAGTTTTACCTAATGATTAATTAAAGTATTCATTTATCAAATGTAAAGTAAAATGTAAAGTAAAATGTAAAGTGTATAATGTAAATGAAGAGTAACAACAGATAAACTACATTTACGCAGCCACAAGAGTTCAACGCATAGCAGTAATGTATAAATTAGGTATAAGAAAAAGCCTTAATCGTCGTTATGAATTTGTTTAATGTTTGATTGAAAATATCCGCGTCGTATGAGATATTGTTAATCGAATTGAAATTTCGGCAATTTTCCGTCACCGTGGTGTGCAATCTGTAATCAGTTTCATGATTAGGGATTCGTAAATTTCCGGAACTTTTAAGTTACGAAAGTAACAGAAATTTTTATCAAAGGCCGTAGCAGGGTAAGCATGGTCTGGGTTCCCCTCAGTGGGGACAAAAACATGTCCGTGGACAAATTGATTTTCAGACTACAATTTTTATCCGATTTGAACTTTCTTTTTTAAAAATAAAAGGTAATATAGGGTAATCGGTACAATTGTTGGCCACCCCCCCCCCCCCAATGATTGGCCTTTTCCTTAAAATATACTTGCTAAGCAAATATTTTCAAATAAAATTAGTAATAAATAGTGTAATATTGTTTTCGCTTCACTCTGCGGTATTTATTAGTAGTTTTATTTACGTGTATTTTTTAGTAAACCTACAGATTGAAGGTGGCCAATCATTGTTTAAAGGGGCCAATCATTGTACCAATTACCTTAAAACTGCGCATGAAACGTCCGTTTTTAAAAAAAACTAATTGTTATTTTTTTCATTTGCTAAACAAAAAGAAAAAAAAATTCTTTAGACGAGCACCGTTTTTTATAAAATATTTGTGTCCAATCCAAAATATCTTATGTCAGTGACGAAACTATCTAAGAACATTGTCCAGTGATAAGTTAGAAGTTTAAAAATTCATTGCATTTGTTATAAACAAATAAGTGGATGAAAATGGTTTCGAAGGTATTAGCAGTGTTTGGTCAGTGATGTTGAGTAACGAAAATTTGTTTTCTTTACACATGCATGCAAAACGCTCGTTTGACCCTCGTTTACAGACATTCAATGCGCAAAATGTTTTGCTCACCGATGACCGGTGTGCAAAATAATTATTGTACACCGGATTACTACTAACGCCATCTAGCTTCATAAACTGTTACTATGTAAACATCTTGGTGAGGTTATTTTTTATGTCTGTAAACGGTGGACAATCTCAGGTTTTGCATTTATTTGTAAAGAGAAATATTGTTCGGTACACGAGGCCTCACGGGCGGGTCGTCATTGCGAGTGTGAAAGCCCAAAACGAACCCGAAGACGAGGCGAAGCCGAGCCTGATGGGGCCTTCACACTCGCAGTGAGCAAACCGCCCGTTTGGCCTCGTGTACCGAAATATACTATTTTCGTTATTTGTTTATAATTTTTTTAACAAATTATATAAACAAATGCTTACACGGAAAAAATTTGTACCTAAAAAAATACTGAACTTTGTTCAGAACTCTTGGATTCCGGGGCAAGTTTTGTAAATTTTATGAACATTACTGTCAGAGATATTAGTAGATAGATACTTGAGGTTCAGCAGATAAATACTTTACGTTTTCCTGAAATGTACCGGAAAATTTAAAACAAATTCGCCGAAGAAAAAAAACTTTTCGTGGCTTCCTCAAACCTACTAGGTAACACAGTTACTATTTAACGTAACGCTGAAAATTCGAAACATCCAGGAACCGAATTCGAGACGACAACCTAAGGCCCTCATAGTCCGGGAGCCAGACCTACTTTTTGTGGGGCCAAGGTGTCGCCTCATGTATCTTGATTTTTTCTATGTATTTTGATCCATTGAATCCGAAAATCTTGGATACACCTTCGAAAAATTGTCAGTTTCTTTGTTAACTTACTTTTTTTTATTATCAATTGAAAATTTGCGTTTTTGGTTGTTGAATAATTTTTTAAATATTAATCGGCTTATTTTTCGTCGAAAATGTCCCATAAACTTTTTCGATGGAACTCATAATTATTGAGTTATGATTTTTTGAAAATTTGAAAAAAGTGCAAATCCGCCATTTTCACTCGATGATTGCAGAGAAACCAACCATTTTGTTGTTGTTTTGCCTGTCTTATTTTGTTGAGCGATACATATAGATGATTTTGCAATTAGTCGTTTCCAAATTTACTAAAAGTATATTACTAATTTCGTCGCTCGAAGTTCGACAGAATTTGCCGCGCCCAGTACTGCGGCATGTACAGTGCTCCACATCCACTTAACTGTCATTTGCTCGGGAATCGCGCGCTGTTGAATAGATGTCGTTTCGTTGCAATTTTTTTTTATGCAATTATTTTACAACGAATCTAGTTGATAAGTGAACAATCTTAGTATTTTGAGCATTCTATTTCCCTTTTTAAGAATATCATTTTTTTCGATGATTTGCAACAAACGACTATGTTTTTAAATATTTATGTAATTTTCCAAAAATTTAATTCAATAAAGAATACATTTTACCGTTGGAATTAAACGCGAAATCGACATTCTCTTTTTTACTTTTAAATCAATTATCGACTGAATAGAAGTTTTTAGAAAGAATTACTTTTAATTAACATCGGAAATCATTATCCGTGACTAGAGTTAAAAATAAAGGCATGTTGAAATCAATAGACACAATAATTATGAGTTCAGAATTTATCTGTATAAAATCTATGAATCTTACGTACAATAAATACAAACATATGTCGTACAGATGTTCATAGTTAATACATTCAAAAAAGAGAAGAACTTTCGGTCATGAATTTCAAAAATTCGAAAAACATGATATTCTTAAAAAAGGAAATAGAATGCTCAAAATACTACGATTGTTCACTTATCAACTAGATTCGTTGTAAAATAATCGCATTAAAAAAATTGCAACGGAACGACATCTATTCAACAGCGCGCGATTTCCAAGCAAATGACAGTTAAGTGGAGCACTGTACGTGCCGCAGTACTCGGCACGGCAAATTCTGTCGAACTTCGAGCGACGAAATTAGTAATATACTTTTAGTAAATTTGAAAACGACTAATTGCAAAATCATCTATAAGTATAGCTTAACAAAATAGGCCAGACAAAACGACAACAAAATTGTTGGTTTCTCTGCAATAATTGGGTGAAAATGGCGGATTTCAACTTTTTTTAATTTTCAAAAAATCATAATTCAATAATTATGAGTTTTATCGAAAAAGTTTATGGGACATTTTCGACCAAAAATAAGCCGATTAATATTTAAAAAATTATTCAACAACAAAAAACGCAAATTTGCAATTGTTAATAAAAAAGTTAGTTAAAAATTAAACTGACAATTTTTCGAAAGTGTACCTAAGATTTTCGGATTCAGTGAGTCAAAATACATAGAAAAAATCAAGGTGCATGAAGCGGAACCTTGGTCCAACAAAAAGTAGGTCTGGATCCCGGATCATAGCCTGCTAAGGCCTTTAACCCTTTGATGCACAGCGTATCATATATGATACACCTTGGTTTTTGCAGTTTTTTATGTATAACTAAGTTATTTTTGGCACTATCAGATTGAAAAAATATTTTTTACTTCCTCATAAAATTTTCGATGATATATGCTGTTTTTCAGATAAAAAATCATTATTAGTTTGCGAGAAAAAAATTTGAAAGTGTCGAAAATTTTCGAGTTTCTGATATTGCTTTTTTTTTGTTTCTTCAGATCCTAAAGTAGTCATTAGACGCAGGAAAAATTGTTTTCTCATATAAAAAAATGTATGCCTGAAAGGGTTAAGATACTTTTCAGAAACCGTATCTGAAAATTATCAAATTATAACTGAAATTTACCAAACTATAACTGAATTTTCATAAATTTGTATTAAATTTCAGTTACGGTAACTGATTTTTCCTAAAATTATATTAAATTTACCAAATTATGACTGAAATTTACCAAACTGTAACTAAATTTACCAAACTTTAACTAAATTTTCAGTTACAAGTTTCAGAATTTTAAGTTACAAGTTTCAGAATTTTAGGTTACAAGTTTCAGAATTTTCAATTACAAAAATCGTAAAATTACCAAAATATATGTCGATTTTCAGTTTCTTGAAATTGAATTTTCCTAAATTTTTCTTAAATTTTCCAAATTGTAACTGAAATTTACCAAACTGTAACTGAACTTTCAGAAATGGTGACCTTCAGTCTCATGTCTCTGAAAATTGCCATGAAAATTTCTAACAATGAAGAGTAGCAGCTAATTTTTGATGACCTGAGGAGAAACTGCTGAAAACTAAATCTGGTTGCACCCACGACACTGTGTTACTCGTACCAGAACGAGGGTATATTGCTTATTACTCCCACGTGCCTTCGACACCGAGGTCGTGGATATTACCCACATCGTCCAAGTCACGGATATTAACATTTTTTCACTCTGTGGTAACCGCAGGTTATGGGAAGTATCTTGGAATCTAAGTTGTAAAGATTACATTGAGAAAAATAGATTTTAAGATTTTTAAGATTATCTACTCCCTACTCCTTGAAACTGAATCGGTAGAATTTTATGTACTGGTTGTATGAGGGAACATCAAAAGATATGCAGTATCATGTTCCCGGAATATAGTATTATTCGCCTTATATTTGAGCAAATGCACGTCAATGATCCACACAAAAAAATGTCTGGTTGAAATAACCGAAATCCTGGTTAAACCTATAAAATCGACTCTTACATTATTAGAAATGTTCGTAAATTTCCGAAAGATTTGGGTTACGTAAGTTACACAAATTTGTATGAAATTTAAGACACTTTTCAGAAACCGTACCTGAAAATTACCAAACTGTAACTAAATTTTCATGAATTTTCTCTTAAATTTCAGTTGCGCTAACTGAAATTTACTAAATTGTAACTGAAATTTATGAAAATGTATCTTAAATTTATGAAACTGTAACTGAATTTTCAATTAAATGTAACTGAATTTTCAGTTACATGCAACTGCATAAAACTCCAGTTACCCTGTACGTAAATTTTTTTTGTTACAGTTTCGGAATGGTTACATGTTTCAGAATTTTCAATTACAAGCTTCGTAAAATTACGTTATTTTAACGGAATATTAAGTTTCTTGTAATTGAATTTTCCTAAATTTTTCCTAAATTTACCGAAATGTAATTGAAACTTATGAAACTGTAACCGAAATTTCTGTTTCGGTAACTGCATAAGACTTCAGTCACGTGTCTCTGAAAATTACCATGAAAATTTCTACTACATTAATAGTTTTAAAAAAACTCATTTTTTAAAACTACCTGATATTTTTCTGGTTGAAAGTTTTTGGAAAATTTACTTTTTTAAGTTTTATGAGAAAATTAGCAAACTTTCAATGAATTTTTGTTTTAAAAATCTTCATTAAAAAAAATGTGTATTTAAGTTAACCAGAAAAAACAGTGAAGACATATTTAACCAAAATTCAGGTTGAGGGGCATTGGCGCATTTTTGCATCAAATACATTCCTTTTGCGATTCATTTAAGTGATTTCGTTGAAACTTTGTAACTGGGGTTTTGAGGACGCAGAATTCAAATTTGAGGTTTGAAACTTAAAATTCAAAATGGCTGACCAAATATGGCGGATACAAATTTTCAAAAAATCCAAAATTTGATTGGACCTGTTGAATTTTGATTTTCTGATCCCCAATTTAAATTCCGCGACTTTAAAACCCCCCAGATGAAGATTTTAAAAAAATTGTAAAACCTATTGGATTTTTTGAAATTTTCGACCCGCCATATTGGGTCCGCCATTTTGAATTTTTTTATTTTGATCACAGATTTGTTTTTAGGGACCCAAAATACACTTATTAACTAAGTTGTATGGAAATCGAAGCACTTTTTTTCCTGACATCTAGAACACATTTTGTAGAACACATTTGTCCGAAATGTCCTACCGCTCAACGGGTTAACCAGACACTTTTTGAGTGTTTTTTAGAATGTATAATAATGCTCCCCAAATTTTTTCACAATTTTAAAAATAAAATTGAGAATGATATTTTCAAAAATAGCATTTCATCGAATGTATCATATATGATACGTCAGGCGCTAAAGGGTTAAATGTACCCTTATTATTTTTCTGGTTAAAGTAACCAGAATTCTGGTTACTCTAACCAAAAACAATAGTAAAGGCAGATTCTGGTTAATTTAACCAGATTTTTTTAAGAGTCTGAAGATTTCATCAATTTTTAGTGCTGATAAGAGTAATTTGCAATCAGAACAAAATTTTGTTGAATCAACCAAATAAATGCATTGCTCTATGGGCAAAGTTTTAGCTGTCACAATAAAAAATTTCGTTAATTCAACCAAATGATCGGAATCGGATATCGGAAGATTTGTTAGATTTAACCAAGTTAAATTTAACCAAATCAAGTAAATATTTATTTAAAATCAACTACAATTTGTTTGAATCAAATAAAACTTTTCTCTGAGTGTGAGAAATCTAAAAATAATGATTAAAGATTAATATCTTAGATTTTCAAGTACTTATAAATGATTTTTTACAAGTCTGTCCCTGAAGTTTTGTGTCCAATCGATGATCATATATCTTAGGATGGAATGTGAAAAAAAGCAGTTCAAAAAATGTAAGAACATGTAAAAAAATCATTAATTTTATTCCCAGGTAAGTTTTCTGATAGAAAATTAGTAAAGCAAGAAAATTCATAATAATTGTACTTGATATTCTGAGAAATCATGCACAAGAAAAATCGCATAAAGTTCGGATTGCATATGTAATTTGTAATATATTTTGTAATACATTACATTTAAATTGAATTCTATCTATTAACTTGCAAGAAAATTTATTTTATACTGTAAAATAATTTAAGAAAATTTAATGTCAGCTGGATTCCCTAACTTTAACTAAAAATGACTGAAAGTAGTTTAAAACGGATTAGGAGATTTGCAGTTAAAGTTGGATTTTTTATTACAGAAAATGTTAAAATGATTTCACAAATTTAATATTGAACCTTCGAAATTTGATAATTAAATTTAAACTGTTTAAAACAGAAAGTTTATAAATTCACGAGAAAAATAATTTTTTAATATCTTATGGCCTCGTAGTACCTATAAAGTTGGGTTCAATCTTCCAAAGTTTCTCTTATTGAAAAATTCATTTCGATATATTCTTTTCTTTATATTGAAAAGCTTTGCGTTATTGCCATTATTTTAAACCTTTAGGAAAATGATTTATATATTACTAAAGAAACGAGCATTAAAACTACAAATCAGTGTCAATTCTTATAGGAAAGTATGAGAACTACACTTTCATATTAACAAAAAGCAAAGCCCCATATTTTATTATGAGGCAGAAACACTAGGTTTCTCGTTAATCCGAGATTGGTAGATTTATAGGGATTTCACCTATCGGTAAACTTTAAGTCACATTATGGAGCGTGAGAGTGAATGTGTTTCCATACTTAAAGATATTCCAAATAAAAAATGTAACAAGTTATATAGAAAAGAACTCAAAGAAATATTATTTTCCAATCAATTAATCTTACGAAGATAAGAATTCTGATTGTGAGTCAAGTCTACTTATGTTCTCTCAAGTTTATAAGGGTATCTATCTTTTAAAATCACGGAACATATTTCAATATTGGCAAATAATGTTATCTAATAATATATTAGAAAGTGATTGGTACAAAATATATCAAGCTTTAGTTATCAGAAAGAAGATTAATGCTTATTGGGGAAGAAAATTCTTAAATATTGAAATTTAATAAATCAAAGTTTCTCAAGATATCATTAATTTTAAACCTCTGATAATACACAGAAAAAACAAAGGATAAAATTTACTTCGATTCCGGGCTAATAATTACCTGCAAAAAACAATTAACTTCACAAGATAAATTTTACCCAAATATCGGTTAAATTTTCTTTTGTTTTTCCATGAAAACACATGTATTTTGAAATACGAGAAGTTGTCTGAATAAAAATTTATCCCTCTAAATAATTACCTGCAACCAATTTTATCTTTAGTTTTTTCTGTGAAAAAAATAAAATCCTAAAAATATTATCAGAGAATAACAGTAGAAAAGTTAAATATTTTCTTTTGACAGAAAGATTAGTAATTCAGAATATTTTAAGGGAAGGTTTTCAGTCCCAAAAGAAAATTCTTCACCTCACTGATTTTTTTTTATAATATAAAGAGGGAAAAAGGTTACTTATGTTGATCTGAAATACTTTTTTTCTTTAAAATTTAAAATCGAATAATTCCAACTAAGTGGTTTTCATTGAAATACCTATATATGTATTTTAATCTTCCAAAATCGTGAGGTGTTTTTTGTAGGGCCTTCTTAGAATGAAAATTAAAGAACCAAGCTAATAAAACTAAAAAAAACTAATCTGTCTAATTAACTGCAGACCCCTAAGACTTCTTCATCGACTCTTTTATTTTGAACCTCAACATCCACTTAATTCTAACCACATCACTTCTAAGGAAAGTCAAGCTTGTGCAATTTTTTGTTCCAGACAAGCGAACAACTAAAGGGTTCAATTCGAAGTAAACGGAAATACTGAAATGGTGGAGTTACAGCAAATCGAGTTCAGCAAGAGTGAGTTAACCGCTCTTGACCGTTATCCTCGGTTGACTATTCTTTTCCAGAGTAGTGAGCACTCCATTTATTTCTCATATATATTTCTCACGTGGACTTTAAACGTCATCCTTTATATTCTACATTAGTATATTCTATATACTCTATAATAAATATATAACTATAGTGTACACATAACGACTGGGTAGGAAATGTACGTGACTCCTGTGGATTCTTGCGGTTTATATCAGGAAAAAGGGAGACTGAAAAAAATTCATTGACGACCAATAACTTCCTTTTTCTCGTGTACTCAAGTTGCAGGGGTTCATGTGTGTTACTTAACCATTGCAGTCATGCTCGATACTTAACTACATGCTTAAGGCCCATTTTTCTAACACGTGTCAGATTTACGAGCAGTGTTAACCTTTGTGTCACCACCCAACATGCCAAAAATTGTAAAACTTTTTAACGGTCGGAAAATTATAGTCCAACGCAAAATAACTCCTATTTGATA
>JBAGKK010515407.1:0-13651 GCA_037177015.1 Euceroptres primus
ATCTTTCGTCAAATAATTTTATTTTGTACAGGAAGGTAGAATGTGGAGCATTAAAGTAGAAGCAAAAACTAGGCCCCGATGTTGATGCTCTAAGTGGAAGATTTGGAAATTTGTGCCCATTAGAGCGCCAAAGTAGGGGTAAAAATCACATTAAAATAGCCTCTACTTTAAAACCTTAGCCCCTACAAATGATAGCGTGAAGAGTGTCAAAGTAGGGTCTGTATTTCGACTCGGGTAGTTAAAGAAGCAAGAAAAAATGTGTTACAAAAGGAAATAGAGGCTGTGATCCCTGCAATTATTAAAAATATTATTTCACGGATCGATAAATAACTTTTGAAAATTGATGAAACTGTTGTGCTTTTTGATTGTGGAGAGCGTAAGGTGAAGAGGCTTGAGCCTAGAGCTTAAAGATGGTGAGCGAAGAGTCTGGCAGACAGGAAGATATCTTGGAATGTTTTACGCCTCATTAGGCTACAATGTGTTGTTGCCGAGGTGAATTATATCGGGCATGAGACGCCATCAAGACAAATGGCCTGAGCCGGAGGTAATTGCGGGCTTTTATTAGCCCTGGTTTCTCTGGCAGCGATCTGACGCTGCAAGCAGAAGCAGCGCCTGGCAACTACTAGTGCCAGCAGCAGCAACCCTTTCTTGAATTCGACTGTGCGTAATTACTCGCGTGACAGTAATGCCGGAATGCGAATTCAGAACACCACCTAGAAACTCGGATATCTCTGCCTTCTATCCTTTATCTTCCGCATTATCTCCTTTATCCGCTTCTGTGGCCTCAGTCGGACCGGATTCGCCATAAATTTGAAGCGTTTCGTCGCTCTGCTCGTTTTCCACAAAACCATCTAAATTGCACTTACGGTAATCGATTTAATATCTCTCAGCAGAATTTAATGTCCCCGAGTCTTGTTATTCCCACACCTCTGCGAATGGCCAAATTCAAACCAGAAGAAGCTGGTGAACCCAAAGATTTCTGAATACCCGAATTTTTTAAATCTGCACCAAAGTCGCCAGATTGTATCCGGATCAGTCTTAAAATCCGATAAAATTTCTCGCCGATAATTCCAGCAGGCTTGAGCGATTCCTTGTCGTCGGCAAACTTTCAGAGCTTGGAGATTTCCATCCCCTTGTTTCTGGTCTTTTCCACTACCGGCTTAATTCTTCTAGAATCTTAAAACTTTGCTTAAATCACCCCTTCCCAAACAAATAGCTATTTACTTTTAAAATAATTGCAAAACCCCTGAGAACTTGTGCAGAAAATCTATTTGGTATAGCTAGTGTCCCTGAAATGCAGCTTTATGTTACCTAAACATAACACAGAGGACTAAAGTTAGCAAGGCTGGGTTTTGGTATGCTTGTGCTGTCCACCAAGATTAATATGGTCAGCGTGTTTCTTGGCATATTTCAGATACTTGCGAGGTTAATTACCTTAGGACGGACATTGCTGTGGCCTGAAGACCATCCCGGATACCAACTTATGTCCCATTACCCATTCCACGAAACCATTCTGGAAACCTGGTCAAGCCAAAGGAAACAATAATTTGCTAAGAAATTTATAAAATTTCTTGTGTACCTAATTCCTTACGCACTAAATCCAAAAATATCAAAAAGTTACAAAAAATTGACAACTATATAATCACCACATAGATATATTTATGTAGTAGTAATGTATTTTTCAATTGTTTGTAACGTTTTCATCCAACTTCGGATCAAAAATGATAATTCTGGATTTAGAGTGTATGCATCTACAAGTACCAATGATGATTTCAAGTATTAAATAAACAATCTTCGATAACCGATAATAAATAATGAATTGAGATCCGTAATTCTGATTGTGTTATAGACCATTACAATTATAATGACCGTTTCATAGAAGCATTTGAGTACCTGGCTCATAGGAAAACTTGGGCCACTAACGTCGGTGATAATAACGCGTTCGACGACCTCGCATCCTCTTGCTTTAATGCTCTTGATTCTACCCAATGACGGCTGAAATATATGTCTAGTACCAGACCAGCCGACGCGACATTTTCGAGGGATAATGTTTCGAAAACCCGTATTTTCGCCGCGGGGCTATCCACGCGTTATTACATCTCTAGGAGGCGCAGCTCTCTCACAGCATATGCCAAGCAAGATTTCCCCTTACCCCTTAACCACCCCCTGGCCCTCTTGTCCCTTTACTCGCAGGTTCACTGAGGCTCATGTATTTATGCATTTTCAGCCATCCTCCGGCATTTCGACCGCATCACTACACACATACAAGTGCGTATTTTACATAGGACTATCCACGATTCAGAATCTTTTGCAATCCAGGTTATGAACTTATGCATTAGCCTTTCGATTATTGAACAAATTTATTCAAAAAAATAGTCTACTCAACAAATAGGGTTGAATTTCATCAGGTACGTTGCAATTGAGATTCAGTTGCATCTCAGTGGGCACAAAGTTTATGTAATTTTTTTCTACCATTTGTTTAAAACAATCACATTTGTAATGAAATGACAATGCACTATACTGAAATATCACTAGCACACTAATTGATACAAATTTCCAGAAAAGGACCTGAAACTTAAAAAAATTGATAAACCGCGAATTTTTTTATACCATTTGTTTCGAACAATCACTTTTGTCATGAAATCACAATGTATTGTAGTGAAGTATCAATAGCAAACCAATTGAAACAAATTTCCAAAAAAAGTAGGATAAGTGTATCAGTGGTGGAACGCGCTTGAGTGAATAAACACGATTTTTCAAATAAGAAATTGCAATTATTAACCAAATTATTTTAAACCTCATTAAATTTACAAAAAAGTATACATTCTGACAATTTCAGCAATATACATCAAACATGATTAAATTCATCGTACAATTAATGACAAATATTTTTTCAACGAGTGTCACAAATTTAGAAGTGTAGCACAACGAGTGTCACTTTAGAAGCGTAGAACAACGAGTGTCACTTTATAAGTTTAGCACTAAGGGCTTTGAATAAACGCGTTCTCTACTTTTAAAAATTTTATGATAAATAAAAATTATCCAATATAAAGTTGTTTTCACCGATAAATATAAGGTCAATATTTTAATATTACAGTACCGGCCAGGTATATGAGGACAACTATTTTTTGTGAAATGCATAAGTTCTCATAATTTTTATAATCTACGAGATACAATTTTTTCCACAAAATAATATAAAAGTTATCAAAATTCTGCATAAAATAAGCCCAAGATGAAGGGATTTTGCTCATTCTGTAAAAAACTAATGCAAAAATAATGCATTTTTCAACTTTTACAAAAACTTATGAAATAATTAACATTTTTTAATGTCCTTAAGCATATTTTAAAGATAAATCTCCATAGAATTTCATAAATATATGAAGAGAACTCTAATATTTTCTCTCGATTTTGCCACAGACTGAACTTGGAACAAAAAAGTTGTAAAATTTAAAATATAGCAAAAACTCTGAAAAATTAATTTGACAAAATAAAGAAATTAATGTTCCTATGTATTCTAAAAAAAAATTATTAAAATGTAATATAGACTGATTTTAAATATTTTTCTATAAATAATTATACGTTATTGAAATTTTACAACTTTTGTGTGCCAACTTCAGTCTTTGGCGAAATCGGGGAACAAAATTGGAGAGTTTTTTTCATACATTCATGAAATTCTATGGAAACTTAACTTTAAAATGAGCCTAAGGACATTAAAAAATGTTATTTATTTCGTAAGTTTTTGTAATTTTTAGGACAAATCGAAAAATGCACTGTTTTTGCATTAGTTTCTTACAAAATGAACAAAATCACTTCACCTTGGGCTTATTTTACGCAGAATTTTGATAGCTTTCGTATTATTTTGTGGAAAAAATTTTATCTCGTAGATTATAAAAATTATGAGAACTTATATATCTCACAAAAAACAGGTGTCCTCACATTCCTGGCCGGTACTGTGCGTCAAAATTTTTTTAATAAAACTTAATAGCAAGTAAAGAATGGGATGTTCAATTACCGATACTTAAAAAAAATATACCTCATACACATAACTGCATAAAAAAGATGTAAGGACTTTCTCAATTTCTCATGTTTCTGAAAGTGGTATTTGATTTTATTATTTTTGTCCTTAAACAACCTAACTTCTTGGAATTCGATTACTCATTGTTTCTTCCAAATGTTAAAAATTCTAAATGTTCATTTACTAAAACACTTCTTTCAATAACTGTTAACAATTTGTGGATTGTTAATGTATCGTTATCTTAAAAATTATAATTTTTTTAAACTTTACATTTAAAGAAAAAAAATTGCAAATCGGTTTACAATTTTAGCTAGAATCGTATTTTGCATTTTTTTCATCATTATTCCCCACTGTGTGTATTTAGAACGTCCTTTGGCCTGACGTAGGATGTTTTTGGAAGAAACACTGGTTCAGAAATGGATTTTTGCGGACAAAGAATTCTACAGGTCACAATTTTTATCCTATTCAGACGTTTTTTGTTTTAAATTGAAGCTGAATAAATTACCCAGTGATCCTTTAAAGCCGATTTTTGACTTCTGACTTTTGTGAAATTCTATGCAAATAACAAAAGTAGGAAAAATGTTGTTTTCAGAAAATTCATTAATTTTAACCCAGCAGGAATGATTTGTGTAAACAGAATATCATGTGGAATCAATAAATTTGGAATTATTTGATGAGTTGATTGATTTGATGAGTGGCTTAATTGTTATGAACAAATTTTTATAAACAATTATTCTAATGTGCCCTTTTAGCACGGGAAAATTTTTTCTTCACTATAATTGCTAAAATTTATTATGAAAGTGACATCAAGTAACAAAACATTGACAAAACTTAAGAAATGTTATTGTTATAAACAAATTTTATAATTATATTCGAATTTAACATTTTCAAGTGGAAAAAAAGTATTTTCTGGCTTAAAATTACTGATATTTGTTATGAAAGTGTCAGCTCGTAACAAAAAATTTTCAAAAATTAAGAATTGTTATTGTTATAAGCAAATGTTTTAACCAAATACTCGAAATTGACATTTTCAAACTGAAAAAAGTATTTCCTCGCTTAAAATTACAAAGATTTGTTGCGAAAGTGTCAACCAGTAACAAAACATTGTCAAAAATAAAGAATTGTTATTCTTATAGACAAATTTTATGAATAAATATTCAAATTTGACATTTTTACACAGAAAAAAAGTATTTTCTAGATTAAAGTTACTGATATTTGTTATGAAAGTGTCAGCCAGGAATTGTCAAAAATTAAGAATTGTCATTGCAATAAAAAAATGCATAAATAATCGTTTAATGTTCCTATTCTTCTTTAAGGTTAGCGTATTCTCTGATCAATCCTGATTGAAACTGTCCTGATTTATTTTCAACTACAAAAATAAATCGACAATAAAATATTTTCTTCGCTAATAAAAACTGCATTTTTCATGATATTTTTATAACAATACGTTTTGTTATTAAACAAAATAGATCGTAATAGAAATAGAAAATAAAGAACACTTTTATACCAAACTGGGGTAATTTTAAGCCGAAAAATCCTTTTTTTGTTTAAAAATTTTAAATTCGAATATTTGTTTACAAAATTTTATTATAACAATAACAATTCCTAATTTTTGACAATATTTTGTTACTGGTTGACACTTTCAGAACAAATCTCAGTAAGTTTTAGCCAGAAAATACTTTTTCCCCAAAATGTTAAATTCGAGTACATGTTTATAAAATTTGTTTTTAACAATAACAATTCTTAATTTTTGTTAATGCTTTATTAATAGATGTCACTTTAATAATAAATTTTAGTAATTATAGTGAAGAAAAAAATTTCGTGTGCTAAAATGTCACATTAGGGTAATTGTTTATAACATTTGCTTATAACAATCAAGATACTCGTCAATTCGATTATTTACGTACATTAGTAACAAATGAATGAATATTACTTGATATTTAGTTTATACAAATAATTTTTTCCGGGTTGAAATAATAATTTTTCTGAAAAAAACATTTTTTTACTTTTGTTGTTTACATAGAATTTTGCAAAAGAAAAAAATCAAAAATCGGCCGCAAAGGATCACTGAGAAGAAAATTGAGAACTGACAATTTATTCAGCTTTAATTAGGTTTTCGAAAGGAACGTCTTAATCGGATAAAAATTGTGTCCTGTAGACCGCTTTGTCCGCAAAAATCCAATTCTGAACCACTGTGTTCCAAAAACGTCCTACGTCAGACCAAATGACGTTCTAAATACGCACAGTGGGGAATAATGATGAAAAAATGTTCAAAATACGATTCCAGCTAAAATTGTAAACCGATTTTCAATTTTTTTCTTTAAATGGAAGGTAAATGAACTCTTAAAAAATCGGTGAAAGCCGATTTCTGAAAAAAGTTGTTAATTTTATTTTATTTAAATGTAAACTTAAAAAAAATGATAATTTTTAAGATACCAATGCATTAACAACCCGTAAATTGTTCAGATTGATTAACATTAATGCGAAATCGATAAATAAACATTCAGTAAGTACTATTTGATAGTTTATAATAAATAATTTTTTAAACAATTGTATTGTTATAAACAGCAGTCTGAGATTTTGTATTCATTTTGAATATTTGTGAAGTGGTTTTTGTCTTTAATCCAGAATAAAGTAATTTTCGAGCATTACAAAATAAATGACAGTATATTTCTCAGTGTTATAAACAAATGCAGAGTTGGAGCAATTTTTAGAAGTTTGAGCTACTTTTTTTATGGAAATTTTGTTTCTATTGTTTGATAGTGATACTTCACTACAATACACTGTGATTTCATGACAAATGTGATTGTTCTAAACAAATGGTATAAACAAATTCGCTGTTTATCAATTTTTTAAAGTTTCAGGTCCTTGTTTTGGAATTTTGTATCAATTAGTTTGTTAATGATACCTTAATAAACTGAATCGCATTAATCAGAAGAAGTCCAATTTCAAAATTCTAGGTGTTCCAGGTTTTCTTTTGAAAAAATTCAAGTAATTCAGTTCAATACTCTGCAGGTCGCAGACTAATTTGCCTTTCAACAATTATTGAATTCTAAACAATTAATTCATATCAATTTTCAATTTTAAAATCCGCAGCTAAATATTAAAAGAATAATTATTAAGACTTTAAAGAAGGTAATGCTAAAAAATGTCATTTTTTAAAACTTTCATGACTTTCCCAGGTTTTCCAGAACTTTTTCAAAATTTCATGACATTTGCCGGTTTTCCAAGTCTTGTACCAGCTTTGGTTATAATTCTTTAAAGTGGTATGTTTATTTAAATATATATTATTTTTGTTATGCAAGTTTTAACCAATAACATTTTTTGAAAAGGAATTTAATACTAAGGTTAATACTTCGTCTAAAAAACACATTTAAACAATCTTTAGCGCCATTAACTCAATATCCACAAAAAAATGTTTATGGTTCTAGAGTCACGAACAACAGTTTACAAATTTCGATTTTTTTAATGAATGGTTTATGTAAACTAAAATCTAAAATGATTTTTAAAATCTAAAATGATCTAAAAATGAATTCGTGATCAGAGGTCTTAAAGACAGAACTTTCCTCCCTTGAGATTTTCAGTTTTTGGCTTCATTCCCCGCTTTATTATTCGAGAGCCATATTTACTCATTGGATTCAATTCGGATTCACTTACGATATGATTTACGCGGCGATGGCGAAGGTACCTGACACCGATGATAGGAATTTATTGGAGCTGGTCGACTCCCTAAAAGGCGAACTGAGAGAAGATGAGAAACTGAGTAAACGAAGGTATTTCATATCGTATAATAGGGATGAAAAATAATGTGGATGAAATTCCACTTTTTTTTTTTTTTGAACAACAATACTTTTCTCAAACTTCAACTAATTTTCTCAAGTGCTTGAATAAAGTTTATCATATTCAATCATATTTAATCATAGCTAATCATATTTTTAACAATTTTCTATCCCCCTAACTTTCTATTTTTTTTTCTAACCATCAGATTTCAATGCCTTTAGTGTAACATATGAAACCGTAGGATGCCAAAGGCTATCTGGACAAAGGTCCATAAGGAAATAGGCATTCGTTTGGAAACGAGACGGCATGCGAAATTTACTGCGCTATTTTGTTGGTGGATATTGTATTTTTATTCGTCCCCTGTGTAAATCGACGAACATAACTGACCAGTGCTTTACAATATATCGATAGTGCTTTACAATACGTATGGCTTTAAATCAAGATGGGAGCTCTATTCAATAGGAGATCGCCACTAAAAATTGAAATCTCTCTTTGCTTTCCTACCACGTTTAAGCATTCAATGACCACCACGAAATAAGGATAAAAAGTTTAAACGTATAATGAGAATTCTGCTTCTATTCTTTCTATTATTGGCATATGAAAAAAACACTTTAAAAATAATTATGCGACTATTTTTTTTTGTGGTTAGATATAGTTATTTTTAGATGATTTTATTATGATCTATAAAATGTATTTCTATGTACTCTAGGGCATGATGGACTCGCCATGACAAATGATTTTCAGCATGTGTCACTTTCTAAGGAAGTGTGACTGTGATAATGGTCCTCAAAGTCGAGGTTTGCCAAAAAGGGAACGAGCTGCCTAAAAGCCAGGAGAAAAAGTGGGGCCGTTATGCTGATGCCCTAACATATCGTGTCGAGCCACGAAGCCTTGGAGCATTTTGGCTCTGAATTGTGAGTAGGACACCGCGGTCTCGAGTACGTAGACACCCTAACCACATTATGGGGCTTTTCAAAGATATACGACGCAGTAAGGCAACGTATGTTACCCCACTTATTTACCCATGAAACTGTTTACACCTGCAAATAAAAAGGTTCAGACAATATTTCTCTCTTGTCCACCAAATATGCATAGCTCAAAATTAAACATAAATCTTTTGCAAAAAAGGTTCTTTTCAACAAAAAACTTTTTCCCTCTAACTAAATAGTTTCCTTTTGATTTAAACATTGGTTCTGTGCATTCAAAATAAACTAAGTTAAATAATTAACTAGAGTAAACGTACCGGTGGTCGGACAACGATTCTATGTTCGGACACCACTTTTGGAAATTCATACTTAAAAAGTATTAAATTTTACGAATTTTCAAAAAAAAGGTTAGGGAATAAATGCCAATCCTTTTCATACGCCAGAACTTTTATAACATTATAGCAATTTTATTCAGAGAAAATAAATATTCGTCTGAGCACTGATACGTGTCCGGAGACCAGTGCACTTACCATGCATTATTAAAACAGAATTCAAATTGAAAATAAAATACAGTACCGGTCACGAATATGAGAACACCTGTTTTTTGTGAGATTCATAATTTCCCCTAATTTTTCTAATATACGAGATAAAAGTTCTTCCTTAAAAGAATACAAAATAAATCGAAATTCTGCATTAACTAAGCCCAAGCTGAAGTTATTTTGTCGATTCTGTAAGGAAATATTGTAAAAATGGTGCATTTTTCGTTTTTTAAAAATAAACTTTCAATAATTTACGAAATAGTTAACATTTTTGAATGTCCTGGGGCTTATTTTGAAGATAAATCTCCATAGAATTTCATAAATATATGAAAAGAACTCTCCAATTTTCTCTATCGAATCTACCAAAGACTGAACTTGGAACAAAAAAGTTGCAGAATTTTAAATAAAGCGAGGATTCAACAAATCTAATTTTAACGAATATAGAAATTAATATTTCTCTATATTCTAATAAAATTTAATAAAATGTACTTAATATAGATTCATTTTTAATATTTTTTTACAAACAATTTTATACGTTATTGAAATTTTACAACTTTTCTTTGCCAAGTTCAGACTTCTGTAGAATCGAGGGAAAAAATTGTAGAGTTTGTTCTCTTCATGCATTTATGAAATTCTGTAGAGATTTATCTTTAAAATTAGCCTAAGGGCACTAAATAATGTTAATTATTGACCGAATCCATTTTAAATTATGCAGGCCGGCGGGTGACTTGTTCAGAATTGGTTTGCCAATGAAATATCTTTTTGTACGCGAAAAATAAGGGACCTCGCATTTTTTTAAATTACTGTAGCGAAATATTTACATTTTTTACGAATATTTTTAAATTTTAAGGAAAAAATTATTTTTTTGAAAATTTTACTTAAAAACCAATGCCTTTTTCGAGATATTAAAATTTTTCTCCTTCCAATTTGTCACATTTTTCTCACTCTTTTGAAATCTATGAAAAAAATTTAGAAATAATAAAAAATTGTAAAGCTATTTCGATTTTTGGAAAAAATGGAAACAAAAATGTTTTTAAAAACCCAAACTTTTTTTACTTAAATTTTGCGGAATAATAGGTACTAATACAGCCTACTTACCATAAATGTCAATTTTGAATTTTTTTTTTTTGAGGTTCCGCAAGTGCCATGAAGTATAACACGTATTTCCCATAAGAAAAAAAGACGTTTTTCTAAATTTTATTCAGAATCGTCAATATAAGTAAATCGAGTTGAAACTCAACATTTCTCTTCCAAATTAACAATGGAATACGAATCAAAAATTACTTTTAAAATATCACACCCATAAGTCTGTTTTATAGTGTCCCAAAAAAATCCCCTAAATGAAAAAATGGGTTTTGCGAGTTTTTGCGTTAATTATAATTCTTTTGCGTTTTTTAAATACAAATTGTTTCTAATACATAAAAAATTACTTCCTACTGATAACTAGATGTTTACCAAAACTGTTTAAACAATTTATTATTATTTATAGCAATTTTCTCTTAGAATAGAGTTAGAAAGTCGAGGTTTTTTTCAAATTTTTCAACAATTTTCAAACTTTTCAGTTATGACAAGGCAATAATTGAAGTTGAACAATTGAAGTTAACAAAAATAATTATTTAAACAATTTATTATTATTTATAACAACTTGCTGGTGTTTTGCATGGACTTTAGGTTCGAATAATTAAAAAATGATGTGTTTTTTTAACCAAACGTTTTGACTCTTGTGTGAGTGCTCTTCAGTGTTTTATTTCTAAAAAAGGAAATTACTTTTGATACAAACACTGTTTGTTCAATTAAACAATTATACATTTTGATAAAGAAATATGAGAATTTTAAGAAAACGTTATAAAGATTTTTTTAAATATAAAATTTACAATTATAAAAGAAAAAAATTTTTTTAAACATTCTTACTTACGTAACTTAAACGAAAAATTTTGTTTAAACATTCTTCTTACGTAACTTAAACGAAGAAATTTTTTTTTCAAAACCATTAACAATGAAAATTAAAGTAGGGTAAATATTACAATAATATCCAGAATTTCTGGAATCGCATCAGTTGTATGTTTTTATAAATACCTCAACAATTGTGTAAGAAATTATTCCTCATATCACTGTAACACTATTGCCGATAAATTTAATTTAATTTTTTGTCGTTTTCTTGGAAACCACATATTCGATGACTGAAACTGGCTAAAATACCAACAAATTTTATAACCAGAGGGTCAATAGAAATCAACAAGATGAATTCATAACAATAGTCTCTTAGAATAATGCTAGAAATTTGCGGTTATTAAATAATTTATTATTAATTACAACAATATTCTCTTAGAATAATGCTAGAAAGATGCGGTTTTTTCTCAAATTTTCCACCCATTGTCCAGTTTTTAATTAAAGTGAGGTAATAATTATTTCAAGTTAACAAAAGTAATTGTTTAAACAATTTATTATTGTTTTTAATAATATTCTCTTGAATAATGCTAGAGAGTTGCGGTCTTTTCTGAAACATTCAACTTTTTTTTCATTTTTCGCTTAGAATGAGTTGATAATTAATTAAATTTAACAAACATATTTGTTTAAACAAATTATTATTGTTTATAAATATCTTCTCCTATAGTAATACTAGAAAGTTGCGCTTTTTTCTCAAATATTCAAAACAAAATTTTTACAAGTCATTTACCAACTCACTCCTCCCACCTACTCCTAATTATTCCATCCTTTGGTTCTATATCTACTGTAAGATGGCCTTTCTGTTTAAATTGATATTTTAAAAACCTTAGCAAAGAAGTAAAAATACTTCAATTTGAAATAAAATAGTATTCTATAGTAGAGTTTATTAACTTGCATTAATTATTCTCTTACTAAGTGAAAAGTGGACATAAGTTAAAGATTTCAAAAAAAGAAGCAACTATTTAGCATTAATATAGGAGAAGATAGTTATAAACAATAATTTGTTTTAACAATTATGTTTGCTAAATTTCATTAATTATTCCCTCACTAAGTGAAAAGTGGACAAAAAGATAAAAATTGCAGAAAAAACCGCAGCTATTTAGCATTAATATAGGAGACGATAGTTATAAAAAATAATTTGTTTAAACAATTATGTTTGTTAAATTGCATTAATTATTGCCTCACTGTAAGTGAAAAGTGGACAAAAATTTGAAAATTTAGGAAAAAAACCTCAACTTTCTAGCATTATTCTAAGAGAATATTGTTATAAATTCATCTTGTTGATTTCTATTGACCCTCTGGATATAAAATTTGTTGGAATTTAAGCCAGTTTCGGTAATCGAATATGTGGTTTCCGAAAAAACGACGAAAAATTAAATTAAATTTATCGGCAATAGTGTTACAGTGATATGAGGAATAATTTCTTACACAATTGTTAAGGTATTTATAAAAACATATAACTGATGCGACTCCAGAAATTATGGATATTATTGTAATATTCATCCTACTTTAATTATCATTTCTAATGGTTTTAAAAAAAAATATTTCTTCCTTTAAGTCACATATCTGTCACTCTGAATGATTTAAAAAAATGTTTTCTCTTATAATTGTAAATTTTATATTTAAAAAAATCTTCATAACGTTTTCTTAAAATTCTCATATTTCTTTATCAAAATGTATAATTGTTTAATTGAACAAACAGTGTTTGTATCAAAAGTAATTTCCTTTTTTTAGAAATAAAACACTGAAGAGCACTCATACGAGAGTCGAAACGTTTGGTTAAAAAAACACATCATTTTTTATTATTCGACCCTAAAGTCCATGCAAAACATCAGCAAGTTGTTATAAATAATAATAAATTGTTTAAACAATTATTTTTGTTAACTTCAATTGATTATTGCCTTGCCCTAACTGAAAAGTTTGAAAATTGTTGAAAAATTTGAAAAAAACCGCGACTTTCTAACTCTATTCTAAGAGAAAATTGCTATAAATAATAATAAATTATTTAAACAGTTTTGGTAAACATCTAATTATCAGTAGGAAGTAATTTTTTATGTATTAGAAACAATTTGTATTAAAAAAAACGCAAAAAAATTACAATTAACGTCAAAATTCGCAAAACCCATTTTTTCATTTAGGGGTTTTTTTGGGACACTCTAAAACAGACTTATGGGGGGTGATTTTTAAAAAGTAATTTTTGACTCGTATTCCATTGTTAATTTGGAAGAGAAATGTTGAGCTTCAATTCGATTCACTTATTCGACGTTTCTGAATAAAATTTAGAAAAACGTCTTTTTTTCTTATGGGAAATACGTGTTAAACTTCATGGAACTTGCGGAACCTCTAAATATCATTTTTAAAAAACGCATTTATTTTCTTGTGGATTCGAACAAATTTGGGGGGTGAGAGCATGGAAATTCGAAAAAAATTGGACCATTCTAATA
>JBAGKK010515418.1:0-13650 GCA_037177015.1 Euceroptres primus
GTGACACGAGCGAGGTTTTGAGGGGTCACGTGACCACGACACGAAGGCGACTGCGACACGAACGAGGTCCTACTGTATTATTTTCCTATAGCTTTACATTTGCCGGTCAGCAAGATCGATTAGAAATATCAGTAAACTTAGAAAAAAGCAACAACGATTGCAAAAATGCCAAATTTCCACTTTTTGGCAAAAGTAGCCAATGAAATAAAATCAGGGCTTTCTCAATAATTAAAAATTTCCCGTTTTCTTTGTGAGGGACATTTGCATTTGCTTAGAGAGTTTCCTTGTTTCAAAAAAATGTTTTCCCGACAGCAGAATCATTTAAAAATACCAGTAAACTTCGAAAAAAGCAACATCGATTCAAAAAATGCCAAATTTACACTTTTTGGACAAAGTAGCCAATGAAATAAAATCAGAGCTTTCTCATTATTTAAAAATTTCCCGTTTTCTTTATGAAGGATGTTTGCTTAGAGTCTCCTTGTTACAAAAAAAAAAAAAAAAGTTTACCGGACCGCTTTTTCTTTGCAGGGGATGTTTGCTCAGAATCTCCTTTTAACAAAAAAAACGATTACCGGACCGCAGGATCAATTAAAAATACCAGTTAACTTAGAAAAAAGCAACAACGGTTGCAAAAATGCCGAATTTCCAGTTTTTCGAAAAACGGTCCGATGGAATAAAATCAGGGCTTTCTCAATAATTTAATTTTCCTTTTTTCTTTGTGGGGCGAATGTTTGCTCAGAGTCTTTTTGTTACAAAAAACCGTTCACTGGCCAGCAGGTTTAATTAGAAATATCAGTAGTAGAAATGTGGCCCATGCAATCAAGGGGAAAATTTTAATCAATCGGGGTTTTGTCAATTTGACAAAACCCCGATTGATTAAAATTTTCCCCTTTTCTTTGTGGTGGATATTTGATATGCGTCTCCTTGTTACAGATCAACGTTCAATGGTCGGGAAAATTAATTAAAAATACCATGATCTTTTTAATGGTCATAAAAATAATAAACTTTTAACTCACCATCGATTAATATATAAAAATTAATAGTAAAGTGACATAAATTAATTTGTTTGGATAGGACCCCAAGGGCCCTATTCTTGAATCGATGACCCTAGATTTCACATGCGAGAAGGTTGTTGGTCTTTTTTCAATAAACAGCAATGGAAAAAGACAGAATGATATTCTGGCATGCGAGAAAATATACATGTAGTAAGTAGTATGTAATTAAATGGGTCGATTGGTGCCACCTGGCGAGACAAAAAATAGAAGTGAGTTTCCAATCTTCCTGATAGTAATTTATGAAAAAATCCATTGGGGTGTGCTCAGGTGTGCTCATGAATGGGGTGTGTTAAAAATTTGTCTCATCTCCGCCTCTCTTTTTCAGCATTTTCAGGTTTTCTCCTTCCAGGATGAAAGTTAATTAAAACTGTATTGTGAATGTGTTCTCTTGCCACTTCGAACAACTTTGAATTTCCAAGTTTAAAATTGAGGTTAAATTTGTTTGACATGTCACTTCATGAATGACGTCAGGGAATTAATTTTTTGAAGGTTACGTTTTCGCACTTTTGACATAGAAGGGCACATCCAGAAAAAGTGTCTGTGATCTTTTTTAAAAATTGAACTATCCGGCGATATTTGCATAAACTCCGTTTTTCGAAAGTATTCCATATGAGCAAAACTACTTCTGTCACATTTTAATAAACTAGCAGAAGGTGTGTCATGGTGGCACATCTTTTTTAGTTCTTTATTTATCTGGCGTAGAATTTAAAGGTTAGGAATCCGTGACGATTCATTCGTCACCAATAACGGATTGAAAAACGCATCTTTTAAAACTATGGCAACAGGAACTACATTACAGGTACGGTCCACAGATTTAATCATCCAAATACATCAAAATTCTCAATATGAATTAGTTTATAAGTCTTTAATTAACGTCCATAATTTGCATGATTTATGTACTTTCTCGCAGAAAGCGATCGATTTAGTCACCAAAGCCACAGAGGAAGATAAAAAGAAGAATTATGAAGAAGCACTCAGGCTTTACGAACACGCAGTGGAGTATTTTCTTCATTCTCTCAAATGTAGGCATTTCTTTCGAAATTTAAGTTTAGAACGTTTCAATTAATGAAATTCTTTACATTGTTTAGTTCAAAAAGTCCATATATATTTAATAATATCTCACTCAAATTTCAAGAATCATTTTTGCTTCATTCTTTTGAAGCTTCTAAATTTTTTTCCATTATGATGTGAAATCTTTCTAGCCACCTTCTATTTGTTTCTCTTGATGACTGTTTTATTCCTTGAATTGTAGATGAAGCCCAAGGCGACAGAGCAAAGGAAAGCATCAGATCGAAATGCAATCAGTACTTAGATCGAGCAGAGAAGTTAAAAGCACATTTGAAAAAGGGGAAAAAGAAGCCTGTGAAAGCTGGTGAGGATGATTCCAAGAGCGAGGACAAGAAAAGTGAGAGTGGCGACAGTGATACAGACAGTGATCCTGAGAAAAAGAAACTACAAAGCAAGCTGGAAGGTGCTATCATCATGGAAAAACCAAATATTAAATGGAGTGATGTAGCCGGACTTGATTTAGCTAAAGAAGCTTTAAAAGAAGCCGTCATCCTGCCTATTCGATTCCCTCACCTATTCACAGGAAAAAGAGTACCCTGGAAGGGAATTTTATTATTTGGGGTAAGATGAATTGCTATTCTCTGATGACTTTTATTCTACTTGTAACTTGAGATATTTAATATACTAGTATATATTTAAATATACTTTCTTTACAGCCTCCAGGTACCGGTAAATCCTTCTTAGCAAAAGCAGTAGCAACAGAAGCTGATAATTCCACTTTCTTTTCCGTCTCTTCATCCGATTTGGTGAGCAAGTGGCTCGGAGAATCTGAAAAGCTCGTCAAGAATTTATTCGAGTTGGCTCGACATCACAAACCTAGCATCATTTTCATTGATGAAGTGGATTCTCTTTGCTCGTCTCGATCCGACAATGAATCAGAGTCAGCACGAAGGATAAAGACAGAATTTCTAGTACAAATGCAGGGTAAGAATTGATTTTATAATTTATAAAATAGAGTAGATTATATAGTTTCTAAGTTAAAATTGATAAATTTTTCAGGGGTGGGGAACGACAACGACGGTATTCTGGTCCTCGGAGCGACAAATATCCCCTGGGTTTTAGACTCTGCGATTAGAAGAAGATTCGAGAAGAGGATTTACATTCCTCTCCCAGAATTGCAGGCTCGAGCAATAATGTTCAAACTCCATTTAGGAAATACGGTTCACTGTTTAGCAGATGAAGATTTCAAAAAGCTTGCGGCAGCGACCGAAGGATATTCTGGAGCTGATATAAGCATTATTGTCAGAGACGCCCTGATGCAACCTGTTCGACAGGTTCAGACCGCGACTCACTTTAAAAAAGTTAGAGGTCCTTCGCCTAAAGATCCTTCAGTGATTGTTGACGATCTTCTCACTCCTTGCTCTCCCGGTGACCCGAATGCAATTGAGATGAGTTGGATGGATGTAGAGGGAGACAAATTGTACGAGCCCCCTGTTACAATGGTTAGTAAACGCATTATCAACATTTTTATTATGGCATCCACTTTTACAAGTCAGGCTTCAAATTTAAATCGCCTTTGGATTTTTAATTTCATCTTTCAAGTTTTTAAATAAACAATTTCTCTCTGATTTTAGAGGGACATGTTGAAGTCGCTGTCGACGACTCGCCCAACTGTGAACGAAGAAGACATGGCGAAGTTGGAGAAATTTAAGGAAGACTTCGGTCAAGAAGGTTGATGTTGGCATTTCCGAGCGAGAGTACAAGAATCTTCAGGCACACGAATACTTGAGTTTATCACGCTTGCCTTACTCTCTTCTTGGACAGTACTCTTCTCCTCAGTGATTGTGTTAAACCATCTAAATGTATCTCTCCATCTCTCATAAGGAGCGATTGCTGAATACCACTTGTTATTAGATTTTTTTCTCCTCAGGTCGAGATCCTCGACACCCTTCGAAACTAAGAAAGAAACTATTTTTTGAGAGGAACGATATTTAGATTCATATCTTTAAAAGTATTGTTTTTTTAACTCTGAACGCGATGTAGTGGATCACAAGTTAGACTCACTTCAATATTTGTGTACGACAATTTGTAACATGAACTACAAAAATTTTAAGACAAGAGATGAAACAAGGTTTAAGATAAAAGAATTTAGATGAAAGAGTTTAGAATGTAAAACTAATATAGGAGATTAATGCTAACGCATAATAATACCGACATATATATTTAAAATTTTATTACAAATTTTGTTACGCATTTTTACTTTGCAAATATTCGTTGGAGCGCTGATCGAGGAAAGAAAAAGATTTCTAGGTCGCTTTAAGAATTTACTTGATTCATTAAAAAGCTCTTATATTACACGATGTACATGTGTCTGTTATAAACAATCAGAACACTTGTTCTTATGTAAATTATTTTTATTGTTAACTAAATAAATAACAACTTAGCTATACAGCGATCGGGTTGGACGATTTACAATAGGTAGCAAGCTGAAGTATCACAAAGTTCTCCGGTCATTGAGGACTCTGGCTTACAAAGTCACAATCTAAATACACCACCGTAATGGTGATGTCATCTCGAAATACTCGTACGACTTCGCTGGGAAGAGTCAAGTACTGAGAAAGCTTCGAGTGGTCGATGCCATAGTCGGTACCACCAAGGGCATTCCTTAAAAGATGAGTTGCCGCGTTACTGTCGAGAGGTTTCTTCTTCAGGCCCTCTTTCCGTTGCAGGAGCATTTTATTAATTTCTGATAATTTCATATTTTTTCGAGGCATCTTCAAAGGAGTTAGAGTCACCTTCCCTCTCATGTGTTCACCTACTAGTTTTACAGCTTGAAGTGGAGTCATTAAGTCCCAGAGACCGTCGCTGCCTAGGATCAAGAATTTATCACTAGGTCTCAGTCTGTGGTATTTTATTTCCGGCTTTGCGGACAGGTACGGAGGAGTATGATAGTTTGGAGGCATGGCACTTTCGCCGAGGAACGGTACAACCTTTTTTTCCAAGATCTCTTTACTCCACTTATATCTAAAATCTCCAAGAGCTCTTAAAGGCGCAAGTTGGCCTAGAAGTCGCTCCATTTTGATAACTGTTGCTCTCTCGTTTACTGGATGCTCCGAAAGGATTCTTGCGACCTCGGCTCGATTGTCGGTGTTATGTTCGATGGTCATTGGTTTCGCGGACCAAGTGTTGTCTTCTGGAAGTGCAAAGAATTTAGTTTAAAATAGATTCAATTCCAAATCAATTAAAATGTTGGTATTATTTCAATGACTGAATCTACCTGAAAGAACTCCGAGAACAGCTTGACAATCTCCAACACCAGCAACATGCAAATGTGGACCATCAATATGAGCAACAACAGCAACAGAACCAGACATCGCAACGGCCAAGGTTGTCGCAGCGTCTCTCCTGCTTAATTCTAATAGAGCTTCGGTAGATAAATCGCTGTCCAATCTTAGAAATGCTTTCTCGATTGCAGTTTCCATCTGAATTTCATTGCCAGAATCTGTTTCAGACAATTCTCTTATAAAGGATAGAAAACTTGATCGATACAAGTCCCTAATCCCTGGAACGAATTCCACATTATTTTCAAAGGCTTTTATCAGCTCGAATTCATTTTGAGTGTTCACAGAATCCAAGTACTTTTTCAAGAGAGCTTGAGGAAGCAAGCAGGCTGAAATGTAATGGAAAAGTCGTTTGGAAATGACTTGCGCACATGCACTACCTCCATGGCCATCGAAGACTCCAAAAAGAATCCCTGAAAAAAAGAAAATTCGAGTTTCAAAGTGAAGAATGTTTAATTCAGTATTTTTATGTTTCTTTCAGGAACAAATGGTTTAAATTTATGTACCGCCAGTTAACAAGCATTTTGCTTCGGATCTCATATCTTCAATGGGATTGTTTGACGCCAGCTGATTTGATTCATAAGTTTTTACACAACTGCGTTCGTTGAATTCCTTGCTAAATTCATTACTTTGCAAAATATCAGTAACCTAGAAACAAAAGATATTTAAAAATAAGAACATTGATCTCTTCACTTAAAAGCCATCGAATTTAAAAACCTAGTACACAGAGTATTTAAAATTTTCCGGACTTGTAGGCATTTGCAATTGAAAGGGAACCTTTGGCTACTGCTAGAGATAACATTTAAAATACCAATCAAATTCGAAACTAATTAAAATTATACAAAAACTACAAATTACCTCCTGAGGTGTGAGTCGTGGTAAAGCAACGTAGAATCGCAGGAAGGATTCTCTTGGGTTGCGCCTGCCATATCTGGTGCTTATGTTACTACACTTTTCGATCAAACGACAGAAGCCGAAACGCAAGACCATCCTCTTATCAAAAATCCTGCTTTTAATACAAAGCTCTCACCTCGTGCCTCTGCTTTTGTTGCACATTTTTATCTAGTTTAAAGGTTAGGTTTGATTACCTTAATCCACAACCTTAGTGATATATAAGCAATAACAGATTTTGATCTTATCGTTAGATAAAAATTGCCTTATATACAATTACAATTTATATACAATTTTATGTACCTTATATACAATACAACATTTTTTACATGCCGACAGCGAAAATTCCGAAACAATCCATATGTATTCCACAGAGTATATAGCCAAGAGTAGCAGACAGCAAACTCAAGGAAATGCAAAATCTGTCTGCTCCAGCTGTCATTAAAGTTTGATAAAAACAATCCCAATCGAGTCGTAGAGTCTGTTTATTTATAATCTCTATAAATTTAATGTTTACAAAGAACAAAATTTAATCTCCAAAAAATATATCCTCTACATATTGTTTTTGGAGACACCATGTTTTCATCTCTGCAAGTGTATTTTTATAATTCGGAATAAAAAATCACAACCACTAGTGAAAATGTACCAATGAAAATAAAAGCCCCTTCTCCTTTATTAAATTATTGAAAAAGCATTGTTTTTTAAAAAAACCTCCAACTTATTTGTTATTATTTTTGCTATTTTAAATTTTCGTTTGTAAAAACTATTTTGATTTTCCGCGGCGCATGCGCAGAAAGTCGTCGAAAGTGTCGCACCAAACGGTTAATTCAAATTTCTAGTTTTGATTTGGCATGTCTCCAACGGTCTGGCGTGGTTGTCGCTTGGACGGTGTTTTTTCGATTTACGGCTTCGTTTTGTGATTTGTGTACAAAAATTCTACCTCAAAAGCATAGAGAAGCACAACAGAGTGAGTAATAAAGCCGGAGCAGTAGGTAAGTTTCGAAAATAAAGAAATAATTATATCGTCTTCACATTTACCGGATGTCCGGATTTACCACAGCGTTGTATGTCACTTCTTGGTCCTCTAATTCAGTTTGCTTCGACAGCTTATTTTTTCGTACGTTATTATATTTCTGAAAGCATTTTATAATATGAGGCTTTTTATGGTGATTGCGATAAGTATATTGAAAAAATTTAATATGCTGTGAAAAAGTAATTTTTGTTGGTTAACCATATTTAAGGTCCCTTTTCTTCACTGTTTTTATTTCGAAATTTATCGTTTGTAATACAGTTGCATCAAGGACGCTATAGTGTTAAATTATACATATTTATTTAAAATATATTTCCTGAATTTGCATTATTTTATTGGATTTTGTTGTGGAGTTTAATTTAGAAAGAATTCGAGGAAGATGATAAAATTTTATATAAATAAGGATTAAATGTTGTAAATTTGCTTAAATTCTTAAAAATAATTTATGATATTATTCTGGAATGTTTATTTATTGTGAACTTTGTATGAAATTGAGAATTGCACAAAGTTTTCATTCACGTTCTTCCATTTTTTGAAAAGCGTTTTCGAAAGCAAGTTTTCTTCCAGAAGATGCTAGAGAGAAATGGCTTAAGATATTATATTGTAATAAATTAATAATACTAGTAATTATTTCAATAATTGTTGTAGAAACGATTTAAAATATGACTCGATTCAAATGTTATAAAGCCGAGTCTTATTTTATTGACAAAATTTTTCTAGTATGTAGTTTCAAACTATCAGGCGTGCAAATTAATTCGGGATCTTTTTGAACAAAATTTAATATTTATTTATGAAGATGGTAGCTCAGCTTTAATCATTAATATATTTTGAGGATTTCAAATTATCACATTTTTGTAGAAGCAGAAAAAAAATTAACTGATTTCGATACTTTGATAGCACTTTTTACTTGCAGAAATATGAGAAACGTTAATTTGAATATGCTGTTTTTTAAACATATTACGGCACGGTTTTACGAGATTTTGTTGCTTGCCTAACCAAGCCATATAGCGTTTTGAAAGTGTTCAAAAAGTTTGAAAGATATTTAAATCTAAAATGGTTCTAATTAATGTGCACACCAAATGCAAAACTTACTAGCAATGATTTTTCATTCCTTAAGTATATATTATCAGGGTATCTAGCGGACCGAGAAATCGGGAAAAACCCGGGAATTTTATTTTACCGGGAAAAATCAAGGAATTTTATTTTACCTGGAAAAAATCGGGAAAACCCCGGGAATTTTACTTGAGATCTCTATAATACAGATTATACTTATATTTTATTTTTTTTCTTCAGATTTTAATAGTATTTAAGCAACTACTTGTGATTCTGACGATTAATATTTGGTACTTCAGTCTGTGATTAAAGATAAGTTTGGCGTGTAAATAAATAATTATTTTCTTTACGATATAAATTTTGTATATGTATATTATGTTGAAATTCCCATTCCTATGTGTACGTTCACTTTCAAAAATCACAAAAAGACATTTCTAACTTGATCGGGAGAAAAAAAATTGAACGGGAAATAACCCCGAATTTTAAATGGCCTAATCACTAGACACCCTGATTATTCTATCCTAAATTAATAAAGTATGATACAAAACATCGATCAAATTTTCAGCGGACGCCTCAAGAGGTCTGAGTCACCATGGTGTTCAATAAGAAGGACTTGGCGAAAGCATTCTCTCCCAACAAAACAAAGAAATTCGCAAAAAAGAGACTCTCAGGATCAATGAAACCGAGCACAAGTGGAAGTACAATTGCAAATACAATGAGAAGCGAATCCGGTGCCGAAACCAGCATCAAAGTAATTGTCCGCGTTAGGCCACATAATGAACGTGAGAACCAAGAAAATTACAGAACAGTAATCAAAGTTGTGGATGACAAAATGCTCATTTTCGATCCGAAAGAAGAAGAAAACCCTTTCTTTTACCGAGGCGTCGTGCAGAAAGGCCGGGACTTATTAAAGAAGCAAAATAAAGAACTTGAATTCGTCTTCGACCGAGTCTTTAATATGGATTCTTCAAATCACGACATCTTCGAAGGTAGCACCAAAGAATTAATCATCAATTTACTAGATGGTTACAACTGTTCTGTCTTTGCTTACGGTGCAACCGGTGCCGGAAAAACTCACACAATGCTCGGAAAAGAAGGCGATCCTGGTATAACTTACCGAACAATGTCAGAACTCTTTGCTCAAATCGAGTTGCAGAGAGAACACCGAGACTTCGAATTGGGAGTAACTTATTTGGAAATCTACAACGAGAACGTCCAAGATTTATTGCACAAAAGCGGACCACTTCACTTGAGAGAGGACGGACGGTGTGGAATAATCGTCGCTGGACTTCAGATTATCACGATTCACAGTCCAGATGAATTACTTTCGCTTCTAGCCAAGGGGAACAGAAATAGAACTCAGCATCCAACTGACGCGAACGAAGAAAGCAGCAGAAGCCATGCCGTCTTTCAGGTTTATGTAAATATCACTAATAAATTAGATGGTCAAGTGAAACGCGTAAAACTATCGATGATTGACCTCGCTGGATCGGAAAGAGCTTCTGCCACTGGATGCAAGGGCGCAAGATTCAAGGAAGGAGCAAATATTAATAAATCCCTTCTAGCTCTAGGAAACTGTATTAATAATTTAGCAGATGGTATTAAACACATCCCATATAGAGAATCAAAGTTGACTCGATTATTGAAAGATTCTCTAGGTGGAAATTGCCAAACTGTGATGATAGCAAACGTCAGTCCGTCTAGTATGAGTTACGAAGACACTTGCAATACTTTAAGGTACGCCAATCGGGCTAAAAAGATCAAGACGAATATCAAAAAGAACATTGTTAATTGCCAGATGCATATTACGAGTTATATTAAAATGGTTGAGGAACAGAAGAAGGAAATCACTCAGCTTAAACAGCAAATTCAGGCTCTGGAAGGTGGTTCTAAGATCGTTTCAGAACCAAGGAACGCGAAAGACAATGAAGAGAAGAATAAATTACTGGGGGAGATGAACAATAAATTGGAAGATTTGTATTACCGAAAGAAAACTTTGAATGAGAAGATATTGTCGCTCGAAAGCAAGGACAAGATTTTATGCTGCAGGATTCAGTATAAAAAGGCTGCGGATACTAGACTGCATAATTTGACTACATCGGTGGATGCTTTGACTCAAGAGGAACAAAATGCAAGTGGAAAGTTAAGACTTAGCAAGTCTTTGCAGCACTTCAAGCGACAACGGGATGGGGTCAGATCTCAAATGGAGTCGGCCTGGAATGAATTGCAAAAGGTTTGTTTCTTTTGTTCAATAATTATCTTATTTTTTTACACTAAAACCAATTATAATAATGCAACAATAATAATTTCAAATTCTACTTTATACAGGTTGAAGAAGAAATGCAAGCCCTCAACCTCCAAATCAAGTCCAACGACCTCTTCGACAAACTTCGTGACAAAATTTCACTTCTACAAACTGAGGTTGAGAAATCCAGACTGCAACAGCAATGCGAGCACGGCAAGCAGATTAACAGCCTACAGCAATGCGAGATGCACTCCGACTTTACAATAATCAAAATGCTAAGCACAACTGTCCAAACTTACTATAACATGATGAGAGGCTACGGAGCCGTAAACGAGAAGATGAAAATCGAGTTCAAACAACTAATCAAATCCTTGGAGGGAGTTCGCAACATCAAATGGTCCGACCAGAGTTCAACGATTCCTGAGGAAGATTTCTACAGTATGACTATTCTAAGCCACGACGTTCTGGACGATCCCTTATCCAGTGAGATGCCCATCTTCCAGCCTGTCACTCTCGACGAAAAGGAGAATGAAAGCTGCCTAAAATTGCCCAACGACACTCCTACGGGCATCTCTACCACGATAGACCCTCACAACTTGACTGTAACCTTAGAAGAACCTTCTACCATCGAATCTGTAGTATCTGAAGTTCAGCCAGCAAGCAAGAGCTTAGAAGCCAGCAGGCTGAACAACACAATCAATCTTCAAGAAAACAAATTTAAGAAGCGCATTCTCGCAGACAAGAACGTTGGTCCAGGCAAAATGCCGTCGAAGCAGGTGAGAAAAATATCTCCAAAGAGCAGGGTTCTTCAAAATGGAAGCACTATCTCTGGAAAGGAAAACAATAAAGATGTTTCAAGGAATCAGTTTGTCATGAGCGCCAAGAGCCTCGCTATTTTGAACAAACTCAAGACTGATAAGCTCAAACCTTTGCCTCAAGCTCCCAGTAATAGTTTTGGTAGCAGCGAACAATCTGACACGACGCTCAAAGCCGTCCGGGGAAAAGAGAGACGAGGTCTTATTTCCTCACATCATCCATATCACAAGCCGATCGTCAAACCGAAGTAAGTTTCACATTCTCAACAACTACGTTCCAATCGAAGAAATCATCTGAACGTACACTTTGCTGAATTTAAATTATAATCAGGCTGAATTTAAATTTAATTCACTTTGCTGAATTTAAATTATAATCAGGCTCAGCAAAAGTGAAATTAAGCCATCGAATTTATCAGCTTAGCTTTTACGATACATCTGAAAGTATAATGATTGCACTTTGCTGAATTTAAATTACAATAATAATCAGGCTCAGCAAAAGTGTGATTAAGCCATCAAATTTATCAGCTTAGCTTCTACGATACATCTGAAAGTACAATGATTGCACTTTGCTGAATTTAAATTACAATAATAATCAGGCTCAGCAAAAGTGTGATTAAACCATTGAATTTATCAGCTTAGCTTCTACGATTCTCTAAGCAAAGATAGGTTAACTTTAACGTTAACTTGTGGTTGATATTAACTTGCAAATCTGCTCCAGTTGTACCTTCGTCTAGAGTCCCATGGTAATTTGAGCGATTCTAGTAATTTTAAATAGTATTTTTTATATGTGTACAAGATAAGATGTATATACATATATATATTAGATTCACAGATAGGGTCTCGAAGCCAGTAATGAGAACTGAAATGCACTAAAAAGCTGGACTGATTCGAAAGTGTTTTATAATAAGGTTCTTACAATCTCATTTTTGATTAATTTTGAAATTTTTGGTCTTCTTGAATTGACTCAAATTATAGATTTTTAAAAAATTTTATCAATAAGGTTGATGAGAAAATTTTTAAAATTAAGCTACATATTTGAAATTGATGGAGAAAAGTTCATGTAGTCGGTTACAAAGAAGTCAATTTAACGAGTAACAAAGTGGATTTTATTCAGAGGAATCTTCATCCAAAAATTAGTTGTCGAGCGAAAGTATTTTTTTCTGCTGACATTGCATTAATTTAAAGTTCAGGTTCCATTTTCTTTTTATGCAATTCTGAACTTTAAGGATCTTTAAAAACAACGATACCAAAGAATATCGTCTGATCTACTTTTAGAAGAAAAAAAATCTAATACCTTCTCTCATTGAGATGAGAATGTAAAAATTACACTGACCAGATTCAACATTAATTCAAGAATGAGTTTAGCTTTATGAAACGATCTCTAAACAAAAGCATCGAGAATTTCTTAAGTAAGGATAAAAAATTAAGGAATCTTTTATTAGTGTTTTTGTAAGAATCTTTAGCTTTCGATTTTGGTTCTAAAAAAAAAGAATATGGAGAATTAAATTATATATATATGGAACATAAATTCAAAAATTCTCCTCGCTTTTTTTCAGTCACAAAATATTATTTAAATTTAAAGAGCGCATGACAATTAGCATTTTGACTTTTCCACTGTGCCTTAAAATAAGCGAAGAGCATTGATTTGAAATCGGTGTCTGGTTACCTTTACCATTACTGACTTCCTTACCTAGTGAGTTATTTGAGTTTTAATACAGTATTTTAATAATGAATTGCGAATGTTACGCTTACGAATAAGACAATAAGAAATTCATGCGATCGCCTTATGATTATTTATAGTACTCGCTCTAAGCGTAAGGAAAGCAATAACACTTTTATAACTTGATATTGATGTTTTGTAATATTTTTGACACAATAAAATATTTATGCATAAAATCGTTTCTGAATACAATTAAATACATTAATTAAAATAAACTCCATCGTCATGTTGAAGTTCTTGTAGGCGAAAAGATTTTCAGTCGCTTTATTAGCTTAAATAATTTTTTTCATCGTTTTGCGGAAGATTTGTCTTTGTGGTCGTAGCTTCCTTATTTTCATTCAGAAAATTACTTTCTAAAGACGCCTGTAAAATTAAAATGAAAATTTTAATTTTATACAAGTTAGGAAGTTTAGTTTTACACTGAAAGCCCGATTTAATGCCGGCTTCGGGGGTTGCCTCAATGGCCTTGGCACTAAAGCGAGTGACTCTAAA
>JBAGKK010515440.1:0-13648 GCA_037177015.1 Euceroptres primus
CTATATATGAATTCAGCAGCTTGAAATCTTTAATAAAACCATGTTTCACCATCATACACTCAAAAATACGATTTTTTTAGGGTATGTCGAAAACTAATCGTGAAAGGTGCTATTTTGACCTCAGCTTCGGATTCAGCGTCTCAAAATACATAAGAATACATGTGTCTCGTCAAACCAGACTTTTTTTGTGTGGCTGTGTTATTATTATTATCATTATTATTATTATTATTATTATTATTATTATTATTATCATGCCATTGAAAATATTTTTGTAATAATAATCTTCAAATAGATAGAATTTCTACATAAATACTTCTTAAAACACAATAATGTGACGATCCGCAGTGAGGCAAATACAGGACGAGCGATTGAAGAGACGGTCAAACTCAGGTACTCGGTGAGTGGAGGCTGTGGGGCAGTCCCCGAAATCCATCCCCACTACTTACGACCGCATCTTCTCCCGCTGTGTTCATGATCTCTGGTCACATGGTCACAGAGCGGAAAAATGTGGTGGTAAGTGGAGGGGCTCGATTTCTTGGTTCGTTCGTCCGTGCGCCTCGATATAGGCAATCCACGCCTCACTTGGCACTTTAATAACAATTCGAATATAGCAGACAAAAAATTTTTTATTATGAAAGCGCGACCCAAAAACTGTCGACAGCATCGAAAATGTGAAAATTGCTTTTTCTACACTTTCTTCGTTATTATGCGTCACATAATTACGCATGCCTAATAGGTATGCGTTATTATGTTATTTTTAAATATATTATTGTGTTTTAATACGTACTTGTGTAGAAATTCTATCGATGTAAGTTAAATTTTTATTATAATGACATGACTTTTTTTATCAATGGCATGATAATCATAATAATAATCAGACAAGATAATCAGCGAAAATAACAATTTTTGGAATTTTTTTTCAACTTGACGGATAATGGGCAAGCATAAATAATTTGTTTTACAGTTTTAAGAGAACACTTATAAATGTAAAAATGAATTTATATAAATCAGGCGTGAATACGACTGTCTTTCATGCCTGTGAAGTGGGCCTGAAGTATCGCTTCTCAGCTCATAGCTATGTAATGGTCATCTATGACATCATAATTTTTGACGGCATAGATATACATGGCCAGTACATACCTATGACCTTGAAAAGCGAAACATGGAAAAAATTTGTGCATTGAAAATTTTTCCTAAGTCTCGGATTGGAGACATAAAACCTGAAATTTTAATTTTAATTTTATGAGAAATCCATGGATAAATTCCAGACTTTTTAATGAAAAGTTCCTGAAAAACCCTCAAGATCACTGACTGCCCAGCTTTTAACATATAAGCCGGGTGCGCAGCCATCGATGGATAAAAAACGCAGACTGAATTGTTCCTCTAGCAAATAGTCGGACTCGAGATGCAAATGCGGGTATCTCGCACATGAGCTACCGCGTGTATTTTGTATTGGTGAGCAGTCGTTGAAATCGTTTTCAGGAACTAGTTCCTAAGTTTCTCATGGACAGTTTATATGTTTTCGGTGAACAGATTCGAATAATCCATACAAGTTTTGTAATTATTACTGAAAAGAAGTCGGGAACCAGATTCAGGAATTCTTCACGAACGTTTTTAGAAACATTTCCTGAAAATCCATTAATATTGTTTGAAACGCGTCTCAAGTCCGAAACTTCGGAACAAGGTCAGTGATTTTTAATGAACAAATTTTTTCCGTGCACTTAAGGTCCACTCAACAGACATGAAAATCACGGTCATATTCATGCCTTCGTTATATAAAATATCGTATGTACCATGGGGGATATTGGACTTTTCGACTTGTATTAAAAACATAACCCTCGTCATGAAAAGTCCAACTTCTCCCCCTTGATGCATAAGGTACTATTTTGAAGCTCATTTCAACTCAAAAAAAAAACTTTTTGACAAAGTAGGCATAGAAAAGTCGGTTTTTGAAGCCTGTTTGCTGGCCGTAAAGTGAATTTTATACATCAATCTTCACAACTGCCCTAAAGAGACTTTATACGGTAGTTCTGATGCGTTGTGCAGAGTGCGCATCTCAGATCTGCCGCCAAAAGTCGGTTTAAGGCAGTGTGTAGTTAGCTCTAAAAAGTACTACTTGACGGATAGCATATAGGCTTTAGAAAAGCGACTTCTTTTCATAACTGCGCCGAAAAAATACTGTATGAGGCGTACCTAAAAACTCGCCCTCCGGCTCGCCCACGCTCTCCTCTGGCTCGTGCTGAAAACCTCACCCTAACCTAATAACACTTACTTTACATTCCACATAAACTACTATTTTTCGTTCGCGGAAATACGAAAAATGAATATTTTTCATATTTTTCAGATTCAGAGTCAATGCGCGAGCACAAGAATTCTTTTTTACCTATACATTTTTGTGGAAAAATTTTGTACCAAAATAGAATTTTTGTCTTCCCTAGTAAAAAAATGCAGTGTAATTAGACGTATAAAATGGTTGTTTTCGGCCAACACTCTTTTTACACGTGTACTCCCGCGTGTAATTCCACACGAGGATTTGCACGTGTAAAAAGGGTGTTGCACAAATATGTATTTTTTCACTAGGACTCCCTTGGAATTTGAAAAAAGAAAAAAAATGTTTTGATCCGCTCAAGAAGCAGAACTCAGAACCAGGCTAGGGGCTCCGATCTAGGCTAAACATGTAACCGGCATGGAATCTGGTGATTTCCACACGGGTTAAAATTCATATTTTCTAGCTGAAGTAGAGAAAAATTAGTTGAAAAAAGTCTTTAAAAAAGTGACATAACACGCCAATATGTGATAAAATGTGATAAATTTTAGTAATGTTATAAGGTAAGACATGTTATTATTATTGTTACAGTTAGAAATGAAAATATGAACATTTCGGAGTCCGATATCAAAAGGAAAAATTTCGATTATAGTGTATATTTTGAGGTTAGGTTATAAAAATTATAAATAAAAAGCTGTTTCATAAATTCTGAAAGACTTGAAAATTAAAAATGATAAAATAAATATATTAAATACATGTGTGGATAACTATCCTAATGGAAACAAGTTCCACAAGAAGTAACTGGAACGTCCTAAAAACGCCTTATGTCAGGCCAAATCACGTTCTAGAAACGTCCAAAGCTCCAAAAACGTTTTAGGACGTTTTTGGAACGATCTAAGCACTTTTTTTGACATCTATGTCCTAAAAACGTTTTTAGGATGTTCTAATTACGTCTTTTTTGTTTTGTGCCCACTGGGATTGACCTGGTCTGAAGTGCCGTACCATACATTATTCAAAAATTGTCAGAAGTTTGGAAAATTTGGTTATAGATTCTTGTCAACCGATTCGATTTATTTGAAATATACAAGAATATGTTTAAAATCTAAATATATTCAATATTTTTTATACATAAATTGCGCGTCCTGATTCTATAACTCGCCCCACGCTTGAAATCGATACCGCGTAGAAGTATTGTCTAAACGTGTCCAGATATTAAAATTGTAAAGTTCAAGAAATTAACTTTTGCAAAATACTAAGGTGTAGAGAATGAAAAGCTAGAACTTTTTTGTATTTATAATTTTGTTGTCCGATGATTATTTTTAATACAAAAAATGAAAAACTAAATTTTTTGTTTTTCCGAAATTGAATAAGTTTTGAAGATATAAATTGTCGTAAATTGGCCTAATGTTGTCGAAATTGTTTAAAATTTGGTACAAATCTCTTGGGTTTCTTCGCAAGGCTGAATATTCTACACATGATTTTATATTTTCATTTTTCAGCAAAATCTCCCTTAGCGTGGCTACTATTGTACTGCTTACCCTATTTTATGAGTTTGAATTCATTACAGTATTATTTGGATACCTTGAGTTGAAATAGATATATGCTTTGCAACATGCATATTCTAAGATTTAACGATAAAACTCTCTGCCAGAGCATTTTAACCACCCGGTCTAAGTGATAAACCTGTTTGAAGAGAGCAAACGAATTTATTTTCAGGATTTTAAAATCTAAATAATTTTCGTTTTTTAAAAACTATAATAGTGTCTTTCAGGGTGCTCTTATTATAAAATAGAATTTGGCAAAAAAACGAAAACCATACATAAAAATGAGTGTGTATAATAGAATGATAGAGAGAATCAGAACATACAATGAAGGAACGAAAGAAAGATTAACATACGCTCAGGAAATGGAAGTGAGAAGGAACCAGGATTCTTAAGAGAGTCTCTCCTCGTGGGACTTCGCGCATGCATCTTTTGTGTTTGTCGCACTCAACGTATTACAGCCATATTCTCTAGTTCCCCGCGTTCCCGATCACCTTCCATCGTGAGTCATGTGTAGTTAGATTCTACATACTATTGGGCAGGGACTGTTATAAAAATTAAGGGTCAATTTTTAATATTTTCCAATAATTTCCATAAATTCAAAATAATTTGACTAAAAACTGAGTTAAATATGAAAATCTATCATCAATTAATGGAGCTATGGAGGCGCAATATCATAAACTTTTGTCTCTGTTCTTTCTATTCTTTATTAACTAACTTAATATTCAGTCATCAAAATAAAAATTAAATCTGTTAAAGATAACATTAATAGATAGAGTATGCAAAAATATCATTCCTGAAATGAAAAGATAAAGTTATTTGTTTATAAAATTTTTTTATAACAATGTCAATATTGTTCGATGGCAATTGATTATACAAAAATATTATTCTTGAAATAAAAAGAAATAAATTCCCAAAAAAGGAAAATTTCCTATGTTAAGAAATGAGAAATAAATGAATTTGTTTATAAAAATTGTTTATAACAATGACAATGTTGTTCCTTGGCAGTTTATCATGCAAGAATATTATTCTAGAGATAAAAGGAAATGATTCCGCCGATAAGAAAAATTCTCTACATTCAAAAAGGCCAAATAAGGGCATTTGTTAAGAAAAATTGTTTGAAAAGTTAACGATTTTTATCGTTTAGTGCTTAGTCATAATTCAACAATTATGAAGGAAATTTTATCGGCAATAAAAATTTGTATTCATTGAGAGCAAATTTACTAATTCCATGTGTTTTTGCGAAAAAATCATTAAATGGGACAAAGTAGGTAGCTCAAATATAAAAAATGATGGTTTTTTATCCTTTTTCAACTAGTATAACAAATTGTTGAAAACCTATTTAAAAAATCGACACATCTCTTAGGAATTTAATAAACTTCAATTAAAAAAAAAAAGAGTTAAAATTGGTTGAAATTGTTGAACCGAAAATAGAATCGCCGGATAGTGAAACCACAAGTAAAATTTGCCTGGCCATTGGACTTGACCCTTGATGCTTTGGAAATTGTTTTTATAAAATCAAATTTTTAAACTTACCATGTTGTAGAAAGTTTTATTGCGCATCTTTCTTCTGCTTGCAAAAAAGTTGTATAAACTAAAAAAATTGAAGTTTTCGGAAAACAAAATTTAATTAATACTTTCACTTCAACTCGCTACGAAAGACACAGTTATTAATATTTTTACACGGAAATTGGAGGAATGATCCTATCAACTATTCTGAAGATGACGTGTTATTGAAAATTTATTGTTTCTATTACAGGAAAAAGTTATTAATTTTTTTGTCAAGCAGTATGGAAATAGTGCTTGACAATTTTCAATCAGTTCGTTTATCGAGGCAATTTTGAGTAAGTCCAAACTTCCAGCGGAAGAAATGTTCATTGTAGTATAATTAAGTTTCCTGGAAAATATTACGCTCATCGCTGGATCGAGAGCAGAGCTCGGGGGTAGACTGTTCTCGATCCAATGCTATTCGAGCGAGCAGTCTTCAGGTCCGCGTATATAGTCTCTGAACGTACAAAAGTAAATGCGCAGAGAGTCATGATGTAAACCACTTCTGGCGGCCCTGACTGCCCGAGCAGTTCAATCTATTTTGATCGAGCGCGCAGTTATGTCCTCGAAAGATAGCAGATGTCTTGAGATGAAAGGACTTTGAATTTCTAAATTTAATTATTTGCAACTAATATTGAGACATATGGTTTAAAGTGCATTATAATATTAAAAAATGTTATCAAATCACCCAAAATATTCTAGAGGAAGAAAGAGAACAAAAAATGAAGAAAATTGGACTGAGAATATTCGAAAAGCAAAAAAAAAGCAAGGTATTTAAATAAGCGAAGCTTTCAGTTTGCATTAAATAAATACATTACTTGAGAAGACTTTGGCAGGAATTATTAAGAAAATATATTAAAATTTAATTATGTAATTTTATATTTAAAATATTAAAGATTATATTCCTACACGATTTCCTCACTATCGTACGATCCTACTTAAAATACATATTTCATTACAAAATCTTAATTATTTTATAAAATTTTACACAGTTATATGTGAATCGTATTCACTCTCCCAGAGTGAAGAATATAATTAAAAAACGGGCAAACTTGTGGAATCTACATCATTCAAGCCTGTCGAACTTTGTTGTAAAATTAGAAAATTCTGTGAAAAAATAAAAATCTCAAAACAAGAGGTATTTTACATTGAAATTTTTGGCGACTAGGAGAATATCACAAACAGAACATTCAATTACCTAGTTTTTTGCAATGTTCAGATCCTTCTGTTATAAAACCAGATGTTAGAAGACCTGAATTAGTCATATGGAAGTCCTATTACTGTGCAAGCGATCAAGATAATATACCTATTTGTAAAAATTTTCTATGTAAAGTTTTAGGGATAGGAGAAAATAAATTAAGGACTGTGCAAAACAAACTTTTAGGAAATGAATTTTAAGCTATGAAAGAGGAAATAGTGATTGGCATTGTTTGAAAATAACAGATGAATTGAAGGAGTCAATTAACACTCATTGTGATAGCCAACCACGCCGAAAATCCCATCACGATAACACACTGTAAAAACCAAAGTGCCCATTAGCAGCGAATTTCGGGGTCCAAGGGAGATGCAACAAGACAGACCTACCTTGAGTATGAATGTCAGCCCATGTCTAAAAGCGTTCACAGGAATGAAAGTACGTCCAACAGAACCGTTTTTTTGCGTCGACTTACCCTAAAGGAAACTATTTTCAATAGAACCTTTTTTCCCGTTTGACCGCTTGAAAATTTTTGAAACTTAATAAGACGCTTTTAACGTCATAATACACTGGCACTGATATATTAATAAATGCACTGAAATGAATAAACTCAAGTTGTAAAGATTTGTTACGATTTGAAGCCATATAAGGACATTTCTATAAATATAATTTTTAGGTTGAGTGTTTGTAAACATCAAGGCATATTCACACCCCGTGTAGCTGGAGTTTTTAAAAATTGTTTTTGTTTTTTCGAAATGCAGATTGAATATTTAGCAAAATTGTCGGGAGATGTGAAGACTCGATATATCCAAAAAATTAAAAAAATCGAAAATTTTGATCCGTATGCTCTTATAGATATAGATTTTAGTGAAAATGTGAGCTCAGTGCCCTCGGTCATTATAGTGGATATATTGTCATATTTTATTCAATCTCATAGTTTTTACACCACAAAACAAGTAAAAGCATATAAAAGTTTGGAAGCTTATAAATTTTATGAAGCTGGTTTTGTGGTGAAAGTGAAGTGCAAGGAGTTTAATGGCACTTTTCTGCTTCTGAGTGAGGATAGTGTAATAATACAGTATTTTTAGTTTTAAGTTAGTATCTGTAGTTATAAATTATTATTATCTTTGAGTATGAACGTTAACATTAAGTAATATTCCTGTGAAGCATGGCATTTTTTTTAATTTACGTTATCAAATTCCATTACTGATGTAAAATGCGATGGCAGTTTATTGAGATTTTGAGGTTAGGAATGGAAGAGCAGTCTCTGGCAAGAGCGATCTGCTCGCAGAATGAAAAAACTCAAGTGATATAATTAAACAGTTGTAAGATTGCATTCTTCTTTCCCACTTTAATGTGAATCAGTGGTATTTTTAAAAAAAATCTATAAAAAAATATATTTTTCTGTGAAAAATCACGAAAATGTACAACTCAAAAAACTTTACGAAAATTTAAGATTTTTCTTAATATAAAAAAGCTACAAAATAATTACGAGTCTTCAATAAAATAAATGAATTTTGAAGAAAATAGTTGAATTTTCGACAAAAAAATGAATTTTAAACTAAATAAGATAATATATTTCAACGAAGCACGGAGTATTAAATTTTCAGTTTAAAAAAAGATTAATTTTCAACCAAAGAAAGAGAGTTTTCAACAAAATACAGAAATTTTCTACTACAAAAGATACAACTTTCAACCCAAAATGAATTAGTTATATTTGCAGTTGAAAATTAAATTTTCAAAAAAAAAAAAGAATTTTCAAACAAAAGCTACTTATTGTTTGAAATGCATTGAAAATTCATGAAATTTTCAAAGTTATTCTAAAAAATTATTTGTTAAATCCTACTTCTTTTCAGTAAATTTTTTACTAAGCAGCAAATACTTTTTTTTAGGTCAAGCATTCCCAACGTATGAATGACACGAATTTGAAGCCGTGGCTTATTTTGAATGACAATGGATCAATTGAAAGTGCTCATTGAACGTGCATGACTGGTCTGGGAGAGGTGTGCAAATCATATAGCAGCAGTCGCCTTATATCAGATATAGATTGGGGCAGAAACAGTGATTATTACGGTAACATTTTTGTGTGGTTGAAATCAAAGGAAAATGTAAATTATAAGAAAGCAAAATATTTCTATTTTATTTCAGACGCATGCTCAGATAATGTTCCTCCCATCGCAGGAGAGAGTCTAATAAGATTTCTGGAAGAAATCGAAGAAGCTGAGATGGATGCAGCAATATTGCGTGTTATAAAGCCCTTTGCTTCACGAAGGATCGCGAAAGAAATAAGGAATTTGCCGCTCCCATTGACGGATCTGTACGACGAAAAGTACACAAATTGTACGCTGCAAGATTTACTCCAAGTTGAGGTTGACGCCAGGATCACGGTGGAACAGCGGATTGCTGTTTTTGAAAAAACAGCGACTCAAAGCAAATGCATCAACTGGTACACCTTTAAAGCAGGAAGTTTAATGTTTAAAAGTGTTTGCCATACATCTCTTGATAAGCCGTTGCTATCCATTATAAAAAGTATCTGTTATCCTATGTCAAGGACATTTAAGACAAAAGCAACCGAATATGGGCTGAAACCCATGGCCAGAGCGGAGTACCAGAAAGTAATGGAACGTCACCACAGGAATTTCTGTGACGCTACAGCAGGCTTCGTGATTTCGCAGGACTATCCAGTTCTTGGAGCATCTCCGGATGGCCTAACAACATGTGACTGCTGCCCTGCAGATTGTGTAGAGGTTAAATGTCCGTACAGGATGAAGTCTCCAGACATCACCATGGAAGAATTTGCATTAATGGATAGGTCATTCTTACGTAGGGAAGATGATGGTGCATTCTCACTCGATAGGCAGCATGCCTATTTTCACCAAATCCATCTGCAAATGCATGCAACACGCACCACACATTGTGATTTCATTGTGTGGTCGAAAAATAATCTGAGCCTAGAGCGCATATATTTCGATAGTGATTTTTTTGTAGAAAAATTAGAAAAGGCCCTTGCACTTCACAAGCATTTCATAATTCTAGAAATCTTGGGAAAATGGTATACAATGTCTAAGGATGGGCGTGTAGAAAAGGAATTATGATGTGATTGCCGCGAAGAAGACAATGGAGATGGTATGATTCTATGTTCAAATGAGGAATATAAAATTAAGTGGTTCCATGAGAAATGCGTAAGCTTTCCGAATGCAAATAGTATGTATTGGTTCTGCAGAACGTGCAGTATAGAATTCATAGGTTTTCAAAATCGACTTTGAATAGCGATTAAAAATCGAATTTTCAATATTTTATAAAACTAAAAACTTGCTCCCGAGATATGGGGATGGTAAATAAGAAGAAATTTTTTATAAAAAGAAATTATTCTGTTCCGAGAAAATCAAGATTTAGTGTGACGGTATCCCACTGAGTTAAATAATTTTTCGCTGAAAATCTAATGAAAAAATAAAATATTTTTTTATCAATAAAGTTTGATAATTTCGAGAAATTAATTTCTTTAAGTATTATCAAATTTAAGTAATATCAAATTTCTTTAGAAAATTACAGTTTTGGAAAACTCTACTTTTCAATTTTTGCAACTAAACAAAAAATTTTTAAAATTAATTTCTGTCTAGAAAACCTTTTTTGAGATGCATTTATGCTTGTCAAATTTTCTCAGAATTTTTTTATTAAAATTGTAAAAATTATTTTTAAAAACTATTGGTAACCTTATGGCGAAGTGGTCTCTAAAGAGATAAAAATGAGATTTCAAAAAAATCCTTTTAACACAACGTGTATTTGATTTTTTAAGAATTTTTATGCAAAAAGCCCATTTTCGACAAAAATGTTGGTTATCTAGTTTTGTACTGCCACCCTTCAACTTACAAAGTATAATAAAAATGATAATGTATAAATAAATTTCTTATTTCTTTTAAACATTGCCGAATGTATAATTACTATCATACTTAAAAGCTAAAACATTAGTTTTGCGCAATCTCGAAGTCAGTTGAATTTTCAATTTTTTTGAAACTGGACGACTTTCTACAATTCGAAATACTCATGTTTCTTTTTTTAACAGCAAATTCACTTGGCAATTAGGGTCCGTAGGACAACATAATGATCGAATCTCTTATTATTTACAGAAAGAAGGTGGTGGCTGTCATTAATTATTGTTTTGATTAATTATTTTTTAAGAAACTGAAATGCTTAAACCTACATAAAGCACCTTTCCTTCAATTTTCTTAGGAATGAGGGAAGGTATTATATTTTCTTGTAATATCCGCTGCCAATTAAAAGTTTAAAATTCAAGGATAATAATTTTATCAAAATTTTAAACAAGAATGTTCTCAAATATTTGAAATATCACTAAGGAAAGTCAAACTTTGTATATTTCGTATCAAACTTACCCCTATCGACCCTATTATTGAAACTCGATACCAATATAAAACCACAACTGGAAACGTCACCTGTCTCACTAATTTTCTCAAAACTGGATAAATTTTTATGCCATAGGCACTACAGAAGGGCGCATGTTAACAAACGCAGAGCAAACGAAAAGAATTTGGTTGAAAACGCTGACTCCATTCTGCCGTCCACACAACAAGCTGATGGGAACAGTTCCTGACAAAATTTGGTATTTTTGTCGTGTCGATCCAATAATTCTATCTACGCGAATCCTCACTTGTGCGATGTTTCGCGTTTGTTCCAAGTCTCTTCGATGGAGTTGGGGTTTTCCTGCAAAAAATGGAGAATAAGCAACACATTTTGAAGATGCAGTAAATGAGTGATGAATTCTTTTCATTTTACAATCCTCTCATAAATGCAGGGATGCTTAAAAAGGCTCCTACTACGTTCACTGAGTCCTCAATAAGAAAACCTCGATCAGCGAGTACCACGTCTCCGGGCAGCAGTTTTTCCAGGAAACCTGAATATTCAGTCAAATACTTATCACTAGCTCGACCACCCCAAGCTTCAGTAATTCCCAAAAGCACCTTGTCTGTTTTGTGGTGTTTTTAGTTCGACCAACAAAGAGCACTAGTGAGCAGGTATGATGGTCGCTCTATAAACACTTCAAAACAGTCAATAATTATAGAAACTTGGTTTCCGAAAGACTGTTTGAAACATTCTGGCATTGCGGAAATCAAAACTTGTCTGCTAGGCCAATGAACAAAATGTTTCAAACTACAGTAGAAAACATGTAAGCATCTATGGAAATAGCGAGAAGCGGTAAATTCAGCAACACCAAATCTAAAATTCAGAAGAAGCTTGAAAAAAACTTTTTTCAAGTGAAAAAAAGTACTAGATCTATAGAGGTAAGTGTGATATGAAATTACAAATTTATATTTTGTTTAATGATATCCTAAATTTTTGAGAAGATTTCTTGTTTCCAATTTTGAAAAAATTATCTTTGTACTTTCAACTTTCAATATTGCTTATCCTGAGTCTAATTTTTAATTACCCTGTCATAATTAAACATTAAAAATAATAAAAATGTAAAATTTTCAAAAAATAAAATAAGACAACGAATACTCGAGGAAACTATAATATCTTCCTTCATTCCTAAACAAAATTAAACTACAGCCACTTTATGTAGGAAAAACTGAAATGAAAAGACCAGATAACACAATTAGGATGACTAATGAGAGCCACCTTGTAATGAAAGAAATCAATAACTAATTGATTCTTAATTACAAACTTTATCATTATACCAATCCCGTTCTCACACTATCAATCCTACAAGAATTCGAAAACATTTTGCAAGACAAAAGAAAGCAAATGAAACCTTTACCTTTAGGATAGAAACTTAAATGGAAAATCGAACCGTAACTTCATTAAAGTTAAAAGCAGTTGCTGGAAAGTGGTTAGCACCGTGTTACCGCGAGTCAACAAATACTGAGAAATCTTCACATGGAGTCTTAGGAGCATTTTGTACTTGCTAAATCCGGTGAAGTACTTCGTTTGGGCATCATTGTTTACAAAAGATTCCTCGGACAACACAAATTTATCCACCCGCTGCTGCAGCTTCTCGATTGTTAGTTTGGTTGCCTCCAGTTGAGTGCGCAGATCATTTATTTGTGCAGCGGTGAGGTCAGTCTGGCAAGCTGTATCTGTTTCGACCTCAGGAATGGCCTCCAACTCGGGCTGAGAACTTTCACATTCTTCCTCAACCATGTCGGTAATGGAGTCATTTCTCTGGAACAAAGTTATTAAAATATTAATATAATGTGCCCGGTCAAATGGTTTTCAATATAAAACATATAATAAATGAAGGGTGGTAATACAGAAATAGATAGTGGATATCACTGAACTTTCATTCCAAATTCATTGTCATCTTATATTCATTAATATTCTTATAAGTGACAAAGAATTGAAAGAAAACGTACATTTTAAGAATAAGTGGATATTCAATTTATAGTTTCGAAAATGGAGTCTTGTGAAATTTAGATTTTAGTGGGATTTTTACACGTATCACACTTCCAGCAATGACGAAAAATCTGAAATTGTCGAAACACTACCAAAGGAAATTAAAAATATTTTTTTACGCAAGTTTTTGCTGATTAAAGAAGTGAACGATTAAATGTAGAATGTCCAAAGCTAATTTTGGCAAAATTTTAATCAAGAATCTTCTCCAATATTTGAAATATCACTAATCGAAGTCCAACTTTGTAATTTCGTGTCACACTTACACCTATCGACCCTAACAAACAAAATGCGAATTTTTGAAAATAGTTACAGAACTGTCTGTAAAATGGAAATCACCACTTACAGATAAAATAAAAGTCTACTCTCGAGCTATAGTGATATAGCGAAACAGTTTGATTTAAAAAAGTAATCCAGGTTCGAGAAGATGGATTTTTAAATTGATACAAACCTAATGTTGGAGAAGGCTCAGCTGCAGATTGCGATAAATAAATGAATTTTTACTTGTAAAAAATAATAAAAACATGCTCCCGAGATATTAATTTTCTGAATACGGGTAAACAAAGATTGAACCCTGCCGATGGATCGGTACTTAATCGGTACTGCGAAACGGTATAAGACTGGTTTAGATCCGTTTAAGTACCGAATTGAATGATTTCGGACCAAAATCGGCACTGAGATTTGGAACAGCTG
>JBAGKK010515451.1:0-32720 GCA_037177015.1 Euceroptres primus
TGACTGTAAGCTTTTGTTTCTATTTCAGGGAGTCTGTCTGTAAATTTTTATGCAATATAACTTGTATTTTAAGTGTAAGTTTGCCTATAATATCACGATGACAGAAAAATGACACTTTCCGTGGAAATGCCCATATATGCCAAAATTTTCCATAATTTTCAAATCATCTAAAATCTTCAAAAACCGACGAAAATCTTGTAGATTTTTTCCAAAATCGTTTAGAATGCTTCAAAATCCATAAAACACTCTCAAAATCTCTTAAAATCTTACGGAATTTTGAAAACATCTCTGAAAACTCTAAAAATTCTCCAAAATATTCGAAACGATTCTAAAATCTGCAGTCATCTAGATTTTTCTCGATTCTTCCATAATCCTTTAAAATCTTCTAGATTCTTCTTTAATAATCTTAAAAAATCTTAAAGAAATCCTAATTTTCTTTAGTTTTCTATAAAAGATACTAGACTGTTTCAGAACCTTCTAGAATCCTATAAAGTAAAATATTCTGAACTTCACTATTTCCGGAATTCTGCAGAATCATTTAGAACCTTCTAAAATCTACAAAAAACAAAAAAATCCCATAATCTTGAAGAATCTTTTAAACTGATTTCAGTATCTTCCTAAAATTCTGTAGACTTTCTGAAAGTCTTTAAAAAAATCTGATTTTAAAAGATTTTGAAATCTGCAGAATATTTTTGAAAATTATAATAGATTCTGGGGTGATTTTGAAGATTTTGGAAGGTTCTAAAAAAATCTGTATATCTCTGTTAGAGTTGAAAAGATTCTGAAAGATTTTAGATGGTCCTAGAAATTGCTGGAGGATTTTAGAAGATTGTAAAAGAATCAGGAAGTCCCTGGAAGATTTTAAAACATTCTAAAAAATCTAGAAAATTGTAAAAGATTTTGAGGCATCGAAAAATCCAAAAGATTTCATGAATGATTTTATAAAATTCTAGAGAATTTCAAAGATTCTGAAAGTGTAGAAATTTGAGGAGTATTTTATTGTTTTACTTATTTCATTTTTTAACATTCTGGAGAATTGTAGCAGACTCATTTCGGGAATTTGATTTGTTGAAAATTTAAAAATCCAGCAATTTCATAACTGATAATTCAGAAATCTAAATTCTTGGTAATTTCAGCAGATGAAAATTTTTATATTTATATAACTCAGACATTTTATCCTCCTTCTTGTTAAACGACAATAAAGATTGACGTCTAAAAGCAAAAAATTGCCCCTTTTTAAAAAATCTGTTTTTCAAAAAAGAAATCCCCTATTTTCTCTAAAAGTGAACTGCAGAACCTCTGTGATCCCTGCATTCGATTATAAATCTACTTTTCTGATTCTAATCCTATTACGATTATTAATTTATTTACAGATATGATTCTGATGGTGATTGGAGATCATGGAATGACTGAAAATGGAGACCATGGAGGTGCAACTGCAAATGAAGTTGAAGCAGCAATGTTTGTCTACTCGAAAATTCTCCTGATAGATCGACTTCTAGGCAGCAGTTCTGCCATCGTGAATCAAATTGATCTCGCTCCCACTTTAGCAGCTATTTCAGGAACTCCAGTTCCTTTCTCGAATCTGGGCGCCGTAATTCTGGACTCTCTGCCCAGTGTCTCAAAAAATTCCTCCTTCCACCACATGGAATACGCCGTGCATTCTCTCTGGAGAAACATTGCTCAAACAAAAAAGTATATCGACGCCTACTCCTCCGACTCGTTCCTCTTCTCCGAGGAGAAACTGAAGGAACTCAACTCACAGTACAATAGCCTTTCAGATTTAATGGAGAACATAAATCAGAACGAGGAGTACGAAGTTTTCATCAAAGAAGGCAAAGAATATTTACGAAGGCTTCGAGAAATCTGCATAGAAATCTGGATACAATTTGACTCTAGTTTGATGTCCAAGGGACTCGTTTTGATGTTCTGCACTCTCTTCTTCTTCTACCTATTCGTAAATGGTCTTCCTGAAAATAATTTAAGCAAGGTTCTAGGCTCCTCTTTTCTTCGGTGCACCATCCTTGCGAATCTTGCTTCTATCGCAATTGTCTGCGGCCTTTTTGGTCTGAACTTTATCGATGATTGCAAGAATGGTCTCTTCTTCGCAACCGGAAGCATCTCCGTGGCTCTGCTCGCTATCCTCGTCGTCCAAAATTGGGACGCGATATCGACCAAGTGGTACAACAGCAGACACCGAAAAACAAAGTACTTTGCCAGAATTGTCCTCTTGTTGACTCTCTGTGGCGTTTTTTCAAACAGCTACGTCATCAATGAGAACAGAGTTCTTTCCTTTCTTCTCGTCACTCTCATCTGCATGATTCTCTACAATGTAAGAAAAGAGAGCACTCTGGAGAATACAGAGAAGAAATCGAAATTTTTCCAGAAGACGATAACGAAAACTGCCTTTTGGACGATTTTATTATCTCTCGGCTTCGTCGCCTGTTTCTCGGTGAGGATTTCGAATTATTTCTGGAGATGTCGAGACGATTTGCAAGAAAGCATGTGCTCGACTTTTGTGATGGGCAAGGCAGGTTCAATTGATTCAAAGAATTTCGAGCGTCTTCTGCTCATCATCGCGCTCGTGGTTCTCGCATTCTGTATTACTATTGTCAGGATTTGGATGAGGAATTGTGGAAATCTCGTCGGTTTTGCCCCGAGTGTTATCTTTGCTCAATATTTTCCGGGCGTTATTGTTGTTTTTATGGGATGTTATTGGGTTCTGAGACTTCCAAAAGACGCGAAGGTTAAGTTTGTCCTCTCGTGGCAAGTTAACGCTCTGCCAGCGATGATCTACTTTTTACTGATACTGGGAATCATCATCCTTTTTTATCGACCTCTTACTGTCTATGTTCTGCCGAAGAGGAAAGAATCGATCAACGTTTACGAAGGAGAAAACGTCGTACCGAGACTTTTTGAGAAAATGAAGGATATGATTTATCAAAAGAAGCCGAGCGAGGATGAAGACTTACCGATTGTTTATGGACTGGGAACTATTTATAGTGCTACTTATATTATGTTTAGCATGTTTTTCATGCTGCTCCATGCACTTTTACTTGGATATGTCCTGGCTCCCAGTATTTTTGCTCTCTTCGTTACCTGTGTCTCGATTTTGGGAATCACTGGCATTGATCGATATCGAAATGCTAATAATATCGGTGAGTTTTTTTAGACATTGTTTAAACAAGAATTTAACTAAAATTAAAGACTTCAGGAATCGCAGTTAGTCACCAATTCCCCCTTTTTCCCCATTTTCCTCTTTCTTCCACCTGTTATTCTCAAAATACCATAAAATTCCTTTATTTGAGAATTTTATTCCTTTTTCCCTTTTCTTATTCAATGTTCCATTTTATTTTCCAAGAATTATGAGAAATTGAAACTTAAGACCTTCAAGAACTCTTTCAACGTTTTCTGAAACTTTCCATCATTTCCAAATTTTCAAATCTTCTAAACTCTTCTATAACCGAGTAAATTCTTATAGGTTTTTTCAGAATCTTTTAGAATGCTACAACATCTAGAAAAGACTCGCAAAATTTCCTAAAATTCTCCATAGTATCTTGAAAACTTGTCTGAAATCTGTAGAAATTCTCTAAAATATTCTGTACTGTTCCATAGACTTCCAAAATCCTTCAGATTCTTCTAAAATCTTCCATAATTTTCAAAAGTTTTTCTGGATCTGTTAGAATTCTCTATAGAGAGTGACTGACCCATATTCTTCCAGATTCTCAGAGTCTTCTAAATCTTCAAAACGTTTTTCACAATCTGTTTAATTTTTTCAAAATATTCTTGACTGTTCCGGAATCTTCTAAAATCTTTTGATCTCGTTCATTATAATCTTTTAGAATCTTCTAGATGTTTCCAAAAACTTTTAGAATCCTCTAAAATCTATAAAACTTATCTGAAATCTGTAAAAATTCTTCAAAATATTTGAAACTGTTCTAGAATCTTTTACAATCTAGATTCTTCCATGATAATCTGTTAGAATCTTCTTGATTCTCGTATAATAATCTTATAAAATCTTTAAAAATACCCTAAATTTAATTAGTTACAACAAAATATTCTAGACTATTCCAAAATCTTTTAAAATTCATTAAAATCCTCTGAATTCTTCCATAACCTTCTAGAATCTTCTAGACATTTTCAGAATTCTTCAGAATTATTTAGATTCCTTCGAAAGCTTCTAAAGGCTCCCAAAATTTTCTCACATCCTTTAGAATCTTCAAAACTACATAATCTTTTAGGACCCTAAAGATCTAAAATCATAAAATCTACAAAAAAAACTCCCAAAATTTTGAAGAATCTTGTAGATTTTTTTCAGAATCTTCTTAAAATTTTAGAGTTTTTTTGAAAGTCTTGAAAAAAAATCTAGAAGAGACTAGAAGATTTTAGAAATTTATGGTAGAATTCAAAAGATTTTTGAGTATTCTAAAAGATTCTAAAATTGGAAATTCTGGAATACAATTCTTATAAATATATTGCATTTATTGAAATTTAGTGGCTTCTTTGGTATGTTTAAAAGCAAAAAATTCTACAGTCTTCCAGAATCGTAAAGACACTTTCAGAAACCTTCAGATTCTTCTAAAATCTTCCATGATTTTCAAAAAGGTTTCCAAATCTGTTACAATTCTCTAGAATTTCAGTCTGATCTCTAATCTTGCAAACTTTTAGAATCTTCTTAACCTACAACAATTTTTTTCAAAATCTATTTAAATTATCCAAAATATTCCGTACTGTTTCAGAATCTTCTACAATCATCTAGATTTTTTAGATTCTTCCATAATTTTTTAGAATCTTCCCGATTCTCCTACAATAATGTTATAAAATCTTAAAGAATATCACAAAATTCTTTCTTAAATATTCTACAAAATATTCTAGATTTATTAATATTTCTAAAATCTTCTGAACTCTTCTGTAACCTTCAAGAATCTTCTACACGTTACGTTTCCAGAATTCTTGGAAATCTTTTAGAATACTTCAAAATCTACAAAAGACTTCCGATAATTTCTCAAATCCTTTAGAATCTTCAAAACATACCTGAAATCTGTAAAAATTCTCCAAAATATTCCAGAATCTTCTAGAATTCTCAAGAATATTCTGAAATTCAAAATTTCCAGCAATCTGCAGAATCATTTAAAAGCCTCTAAAATCTAAGAAAACTCCCATAATCTTGAAGAATCTTCTAGACTGATTTCAGAACCTGCCTAAAATTCAGTACACTTTTTTGAAAGTTTTTTAAAAAATCTGGAAGCGACTAGAAAAATTTAGAAGTTTATGACAGAATTCAAAAAATTCGTAAGGACTCTGAAAGATTCTGAAACAGTGTAAAATATTTTTGAAAATTATAATAGATTTTGGGGTATTTTGAAGATTTTAAAATATTTTGGAAGAATCATGAAGTGAATTGAAAATTCTAAAACATTCTAAAAAATCTAGAAGATTGCAGAACATTTTGAGGGATTTCAGAAGATTTTTCGCATTTAATAGTATACTAAAAATTAAAAATATTCTATTGGGTTGTCCGAAAAGTTCTGAGCTTTTTCGGACAACCTAATACAAAATTCTAAAATGTTGTCTAAAGGTCCATAAGATATCATAAAGGATTTTACAAAGTTCTAGAGAGTTCCATAGATTTTGAAAGTCTAGAAATTTGAGGAATATTTTATTAGATTCTATATAGGAATCTAAGTTTTCTGAAGATTGATTTATTCCAAAATCTAAATTCTTGTTCACAATTATAGCAGCAAAAAAATTTTATATTTATACAACAGATATTTTTCCCACTTTCTTGTTAAACGATAATGAAATTTATATTTACGCGTGTGGATTTTAGGTAATTTGCATTTTATGTGTGAATCATTTTCTGTAAAATTAATTTTTTTCCTTACACAAAATGGTTTGTTGAGAAATATAGATTCTTGATATCTTATACAAGAATATAATTTTATTTGTTAATGAAATTTCAGATTTCTGTTCAAAATATTGCATTTCTTAACATTTACTGTCTTCTTTGATATTTTTTAAAGTAAAAAATTTTCCCTTTTTTAAAAAAATCCCCTACTTTCCCTCAAAATGAACTACTGAACCGTTGCCATTCTGCTTAGATTTCAAATGAGCTCTATTCTATTCTTTTTTCTATTTTAGACGAGTTGCTTCGAGTTCCGGATTCTGTTCTACTTTGCTGGTTTTTAGTAGCAGAGTACTTTTTTTATGGAACGGGACACCAACCTGCATTTCCAACAATTCATTGGGACGCAGCTTTCGTCGGAGTGGATAATAATAATCTTGTTCAAGCGCTCCTCGTTGGTAAGATTTTTTATTGCCTCCCAAATCTGAATATAAATATAAATTTACTTTCACTTAGATTTACAATTTTCTTATTTACAGGAATAAATACGTTTGGCTCGTTCTTTATTCTGGGTGTGTCGATACCTCTTCTGGTGATCGTTCCTTTCACGATTAGTATCATGTTTCCAAGTGTGGTTAAACCAAAATTTCGATTAGAGGAAGGGTCGAAAAAAGGAGAACTGGTCCTTTATGAACGAGACGACGCTTTCCAATCATCTGTTTTCTCCGCCTGTGGAAAATACGTTCTCTTTCATGGGATGAGGGTACGTTTTCAGATTTAAGTTCCTTCAAAAGCCTTTAAAAGTCTGATTTAGGCCTTTAAAATTGTTTTTTAAAATACGACTGCTTGCAAAGTAAAATAAAGGTTGAATTAAAAACACTTTCACCTGTTTTATAAACTCAATACTTCTTTATTAAATAGTCAAAATATTATTAAATATTAAAGTCAAATGATTTAATATTAATTTTCCAGACATTTGGCTGCATGCTTGCGGCGACAATCCACTGTAGACACTTGATGGTCTGGAACATTTTTGCACCGAAGTTAATTTTCGAGGGGATTGGATTCCTGGCGACTCTCGGTAGTGTCCTGGCGTCAATGATTTTGTTAATAAGAGTCGATTCAAGCGTGGAGCGTCTCGTAACACAAGTAACAAAGTCAAGGTGACAGTAAATTCTCGAATAAAACGGGTGACTTAGTCAATAGTATTAATTAATCCTAAACTTAACAAAGTGATTCCTTAAGTCTATCAGTGTAAAGAAATCTGAACCAAAAGGCACTCGCTAAAGAACAAAGAAAATTCGATTTTAGATTGACGAAGTTAAAACTGTATTGCTGAATCGAGAATTTTTTATATTAATAGTGCAATAGGATTTACGTAAGACGTAAGGCACTTCAGTCGTACAATTTCAATTTTATCTCCAGTTAAAATTTCTGCTTCCTTCTAGAATTCGCGTTGTCCTTTGGCTCCGATTGTTCTTGAACCCTGTAAACCAAAGTCTAAAGACAGTCCTAGTAATATGGAAAATGTTCTAGAGTATTAATTAATTAATTCTTTGATTAATGATATTAAGAATCAAGTGACTTACTCATTGTTACGAATTTACGTCTCGTACCAAACACTCGTTTTACAAAGTATTTCATAAGTTTTCAAGTGAGGTAGACATCTTGAAAATACTACAATCACTGCCGTGTAATTATTTTGTACAGAGTTTGTAGTCAAATACAAATGGAATGAAATCATGTGAATCACAGGAAATTTTTATTTGTTGTAATTTAGCACACTAAAGCTACCCTGCGCGCAACGCATTGCTAATTTCGTATAGACAAAGCAACGCACTTGATGCAGGATTGCACTCATGTGCTGGAAAATGTTATTAATCCGGAAATAAATTCAGCAAGAATAATATTAATTTTTTCTCAGGAGAGGCTTATTGATTTAGTTTGTTTGGTTTCCGTTTTGTATCGCTTTATTCGACCAATGAGTCTACAAGTTTAATTCGTGGTATGCATGCCAGATTGTTAATTCGTAAGGAATGGTATAATTTAGTCGTTATTACCCTGCTCGCAAAGATCTAATGATGATTGTGGTGATGCCTGTTTCCTTGATACTGATTTTTTACATAATCTGCCCACTCAGCCCACTTGCTGCCGACATCGTAATTCTGCGCATTCTGCAACAAAAGAAGATTATTTTTGAAAAATTCCTAGTGTTTATTGTCGTGCTTTTAACTGACACTAACATTTTTCAAAGTCTGGAGAACGTGAATTTGTCGCAGGCATTTGAATCTGTAATCAGACGCAATCCAGAAGAGTTTAAAGAGTTATAATTAATCATTTCAATTCGTGATAGGTTTTATCTGTCTGATTACAATGTTATTATATCAGTTTGATAGTACATCTATCTGTCTCTTTATCTGACTTTATTATCTGATAGCATTTCTTCTAGAGTGGAAAACAAGTAGGATTATATTTTTTTGTTAAAACTTTTGTATGAATTCTTCTTCTAAAATGCTGATGTCCAAAGAATCTTCACTAATATTACATGCCATTATTTTCAGCAGGATTTAGTAAATCAGAGGTGTTTCATTTTGAAATCTACTTACGAGCAACTTTATTCCTCCTCCCTGATGACCAGGAACACTGCCTCCTCCAGCTTGAACGGTCTCGACGGTTCCAGGTGGCATACTTTGATAACCCTGATGCATCTGCATATTCACAGCCCTCGCATATTGATTCCTATTAGAACGATCTTCAGAAAATGGATAATCCTCGACTTCAGAAACTTCCCTTTTCGAAGAAGCTGCACTTGATGGATAAGAAACCCAGACTGAGGTTGGAGCTTTTGGTACCATTCTGGCAAACTTTGGTGGAACGAAACCAAATCCTGAGGAAGGAACACTTGCAGGAGCAGGAATATTGATACTTGCAAGTTTACTTCTTATTGCGTCCAAGAGAGTTGTGTTGAAAACATCTGATGTTGGTTCTGGGACGATAGAAAATCCTCCCCTAAAACATAAATATTGTAAGTATGTTATAATTCAAGTTGATTGAATAGCCAAGGATCACAGTCAGTCCATGTTCCCATTTTCCTCCCTGTTATTCTCAAAATCCCCTGAAATCCCTTTTTTCCTTTTTTCAACGAATTCTGAAATTTTCCATAATTTTCAAATCTTCTAAACACTTTCGTAACCGAGTAAAATCTTCTAGGGTTTTTCAGAATCTTTTAGAATGTTTCAAAATGTACAAAAGATCTCAAAATCTCCTAAAATCTTTCAGAATATTCAAAATTTATCTGAATTCTGATAAAATTCTACAAAAAATTCTATATTGTCCCAGAATTTTCCAGAATACTGTCCTATAATTTTCCAGAATCCTGCAGACTCTTTGAAAATCCTCCAGATTCTTCTGAAATCTTCCACAATTTAAACAAATTTTTCCGATTCTGTTAGAATTCTCTAAAATTTCAAAACGATCCATAATCTTTCAGACTCTCAGAGTCTTTTTAATCTTCAAAACAAATTTCAAAATCAATTTAAATTTTCCAAAGTATTCTAGACAGTTCCAGAATTTTCTAAAATCTGAACTCTTATGTAACCTTCAAGACCTTATATAATCTTCTAGGCGTTTCCAAAATTCTCTAAAATCTTTCAGAATTCTTCAATATCTACAAAAGACTCTCGAAATTCTCTTAAATCTTTAGAATTTTCAAAACTTATCTGAAATCTGTTAAAATTCTTTAAAATATTCAAAACTTCCAGAATCTTCTAAAATCTTCTGAACTCTTCTATAACATTCTAGAATCTTCTAGACGTTTCCAGAATATTTGAAAATCCTCAAAAATCTACCAGAATTCCCGACATTTTCTCAAATTCTTTATAATTTTCAAATCTAATCTGAAAACTGTAAAATCCTTCAAAATATTTGAAACTCTTTTAGAATCTTCTACAATCATCTGGATTCTTCCATAATTTTTTAGAATGTTCTGGTACCTCCTATAATAGTTTTATAAAATCTTAAAGAATATTCTAAAATTCTTTAATATTCTACAAAATAGACTAAACTATTTCAGAATCTTCTAGAATTTTCAAGAATATTCGGAACTCAAGAATTTCCAGAATTCTGTAGAATCATTTAGAACCTTCCAAAATCTACAAGAGCACCCATAATCTTGAAGAATCTTCTAAACTTTTCCCCTTTTTCCCGCTATTATTCTCAAAATCCCTTAAAATCCATTTCTTTGAGAATTTTATTCCTTTGCGCACCTTTTTTCTTCTTTTTTTTATTCAAAGTTCTGGTTAATTTTCCAAAAATTATAAGAAATAGAAACTTATGATATTCATAAAACTTTTTGAATGTTTTTTGAAAATTTCCAAATTTTTAAATCTTGTAAACTTTTCCATAACCGACTAAAACCTTCTAGATTTTTCCAAAATCTTTTAGAATTCTTCAAAATCTTCAAAATACTACCAAAATCCTAAAATTCCCCAAAATTGTCAAAATTTATCTTAAATCTGTAAAAATTATCCAAAATATTCGAAACTGTTCTAAAATCTTCTTCAATCGTCCAGACTTTTCTGAATTCTTCCATAATCTTTTAGATTCTTCTTGGTTCTCCTGTAATAAACTTCTAAAATATTAAATAATATCCTAAAATTCTTTAATATTTTACAAAATACACTAGGTTTGATGAAAAAAATGTTGAAGAGACTAGAAGATTTGAGAAGTTTACGATAGAATTCAAAAGAATTTTGAGGATTCTAAAATATTCTGAAACAGTGTAGAATATTTTTAAAAATTGTAATAGATTTTGGGGTGTTTTCTAACATTCTAGAAGATTTTAGAGAACTCTTGAAAAGTCTGGACACCTCTGTAAGAGTTTAAAAGATTTGATTTGTTGAAAATTGAAAAATTCGTCAATTTTATAATTGATAATTCATAAATCTAAATTCTTGTTCTCGATTTTACCACCGGAAGATTTTTATATTTATATGACTGAAATATTTTTTCGTCCTTGATAAACGACAATAAAGTTTAATATCTAAGAATTGAATATAATTTCAGTTATTAATAAAATTTGAGTTTTATAAAAATTTTGAATTTATTAACATTTACTGACTTGTTTAGTATTTTGAAAAGAAAAAGATTTCCTTTAAAAAAATCCCCTTTTCGAAAAACAAGTCTCCTATTTTCCCTAAAATTAAACTAATATATCGCTATGATCCCTATATAGAAAATTTTCTAGTAATTTCTAATTTGAGAGAAGATACTTACATAGGGCCAAAATCGTTCGATACAACCGAATCTTCAGTGACAGCTGCTTTGGCTTTGATGGCTTCCTGGACAGCGGTTGTTATATTTCTCTGTAAGTCGGTCAGCATGTCGAAAACTTGACTAAGGACAGTCATTCTTTGCTGGAAAGGCAAAGTGGCATCGACGGCTGGTGCTGGCCAGAGACCTGGAGCAAAGGGTTTGAATGGTTTTTTAGCTGAGGCAGAAACTGCTACTGTTTTTTCATAGGTGATCAGATCATTCAGGGTTGAAATCATGCTGCCTTTTATAACCCCCAGTTCGGAGAGAATAGAGTCTACGATCGCATCCTTGGCAACTGAGATTGTCGTGAAATCATCTACTGACCTGGTGAGAAAATTTCAATTTTATTAATTTGCTCTGCAGTAAATATTTAAAATTTAGGATTAGAAGATCTAAAGTCTCAAAATTAAGTACCTAGCAACTTTAATTGATGCTGCGCCAGAATCATCTGGAGTTGTAGAATTTAGAGTCATGTTCAGTGCCAAACTGTCGAAAAGTTTGTTCAAGAATTCAGAAACCTGGAGATTAAAAAAAAAATAAAAGAATTTAAAATATGTGCAATTCTTGTAGATAATAAATATATATATTTTGTATTGTTTCAGACCTTTTGTGAGTATTCAGTGGGTCCAGGAATCACAGAACTTGGAAGCCAGAAATTTGGAGGCACGATTGTGCTTTTTGGAGTTGGAACATCGATCATTGCTGGAGACGGAGTTGTGGTAGCCAGATTTTTAAAAAGTGTGTCCAGGAAGGCTGTTTTTTTGGCCATCATCATTCCAGGATCCACGGGAGTAAACGGACTAAAAGACCCTGGCATAAATCCAGTTACAGAAGCTGGGGGACCGAATAACTTCAAAAGTGGTGTTTTCGCTTTTGAACTTTCTGCTTCCTCGGCAATCGGTGTAAGTCCGGGAAACGGAGGAGGAGGACCCACTTCTTTCGTAGATGTGCTCTCTTTCGACGGCTCCGACTCAAAGCTTTTGAGAAAAGTTTCCATTTCATCGTCTGTCGTTGTGGACCCAACGACACTTCTTTTTCTGCGGGTCGAAGAATCTGACGAATCGTAGGAGTCGGCATCCATTGTGGATCCAACGCCTCCAAAAGGAAATTTGGTTCCCATCATGCCAAACTTGGAAGCTATAGGATTGAACATGGGTCCCATCGGACCCATAGGGCTCATGGGACCCATAGGAGCGAAAGGCGAAATCATGGGGCCAAAAAGTCCTCGCTTGTAGGGAACCTGGTAAAAGAGTATATTTTTTTAAAACCATCATTTAGAAATTTACATTTAATAACTTTTTAATTAAGTAGGAATTGCTTCAGTAGTTTCTGAAATAAAATTTCGATTTTTATTTCTGATAGAAAATAGGTTTTAAAAAATTCTGAAAATAGGTATAATCAATGATTTTAAAAGATTTCACAGAAGCTTGTACACTAGCTAACAATTAACCCCTCGTAATATTTAAAAAAAGAGCTTAGAAATTATTAAATTGAATGATTAATTTTTTTTCAGAAGATTGAACCGCCGCATCGTAGAAGGGAGTATAAAATTTCTTTGTCCAAGCGAAAACGGATCCAGACAATGTAAACATTAAAATTTTAAAAATATTTTTTGGTATTATCCAAGCAGATTAAGTACTCCAAATAAATTTCCAAAAATCAAAGTTCAAACAAATTTACAAAAGCGGTGAGAAGCCATCGCGCTCGGACCAAGAAATTTTATAGCCCCTTCTAAGATGCGGCGGTTCGATTGTGAAATTTTAGTATTTTTTTAAAGAACTTTTGTACTTACTGCGTTATCTGGAATCGTGCTTTGGGTTTTTCCAAAAGTGTCCGCTGCTCCTAGTGTAGAATAGACAGATGTGTCTCCTACGGATCCAGAATTATCGACTGGACCTAAGCCCCCAAAAAGATTATTCAAAAGGTCTGTTTTTTTGGAAATCATTGTTTTCGGATCGACGAATTTTGGAAACATGGGTGATTTTGGCATGTAGGGAACAGTTATTGTTCCCATTCCAGAAATTGGTGGTGGGCCCAACGATCTGGAGTACACTGGAAAATATTTTATCTCAATTAAAAATATAATCGCCTTTCTCAATCGATTTAATGAAATTACTTCTTCTCAATACATTTTTCTAGAAATAGTTATCATTCAACTCTGGATATATTTTTTTTATTATATGTATACTTGTTTATAAAAAGGAATTCTTTGAGGAGGAAGAGACTTGTGTTTAAAACATTTTAAAAGAAAACATAATTACCTGGTTTTCCAACATAACTGGCCCATGGTGCACCAGGAGGTGGTGGTGGTTTTGCAGCCACGCCGAGGACGATGGCTAAAATAATGCAGAGCTTAGATCCTCTTCTTTGAAACATCTTGACTCAACTTATGACTCCAGGCACTTGTCGCCTCTCAATTTTATACCAATCGCCACTCCAATATTAATTCATGCAAAGCTCTTGGTATTATTAGTCTACATGGATCACCCTAGGTCTGAAGACAGACTTAATAAAATAATCCTCTCTTTGCTTTCACATCCGCACCTGTGGATTATAAACAGCCATTGCAATTTCTCAAAATACATTCTACAATTTCCTTCTCCAATGGTGATGCCAGACAAAAAAATTAAGAGGAATTTTTATTAGATGAATCTTATTGTTAGGAACTTTCCATTTTTCATCCCATGGATTCTGTAAATTTTTATCTTGCAAAATAATTATTTCTACTAATTTAATTATAGAATTTAATTTTAACCATCAAAGCGGTGCAGTATAGTTTAATTTTATGGAAAATAAGGAATTTCTTCTTCTAGAAAGGAGATTTTTTTTAAAATGGAAAATCTTTTGTTTTTAAAAATAACAAAGAAGCTAGTAAACTTTATTAAATGCAACATTTTTATAAGAAAACTCAAATTTTATTAACAGAAAAGAATTTTTGATTGATCAATTATGAAATTGTCATTTTTAAACATTTTTAACTAATGAAATTTCTGAAATGATTTTCCAGAATCTTTAAAAAATATCAAAAATTTTAGATTCCTGTCTAGAATCTAATAATTTTATTAGAAAAATTTTATTTAAAAAATTCTTTAAAATTTTAGATTCCTGTCTAGAATCTAATAATTTTATTATATTCCAGACAAGAATCTAAGATTTTTGAGAATTTTTTAAGATTCTGAAGAATCATTTCAGGAATTTGATTAGTTAAAAATTTAATAATAAATTTATTAGATTCTAGACAGGAATCTGAAATTTTTGAGAATTTTTTAAGATTCTGGAGAATCATTTCAGGAATTTGATTAGTTAAATCTAAAAAAATTTTTTTAAATGGCAGTTTCATAATTGATAATTCAAAAATTTAAATTCATTTCTGCAATTTTTGCAGACTCAAATTTCTAGACTTTCAGAATTTTTGGAATTATGGATGATTAGAATTTTATAAAATACTTCATAAAATCTTTTAGACCTTTCGACATTTTTTAGAATCATCTAGAATATTTTCCATTTTTCGTATCCTTGTACATTCGATAAATCTAAAATTCCTCAAAATTTTCTATAAACTCCTAGATTTTTAAAAATATTTTTAAATCATCCAGAGGTTTCCTGATTCATACACAATTTTCTAAAATCCTCAAGAATTTTCGAGGACCTAAAATCTTTTAGGATTTTTAAAACTTTTACAGAAATATTCCGATTTTTTCAGTCTTCTAAGATCTTCCAAAATATTCAAAAGCACCGTAAATTCTATTATAATTTTCAAAAATATACTACACTTTTTCTGAATCTTTTAGAATCCTTAAAAATCTTTTGAATTCTTCCATAAACTTCTAAAATATTTTACAGATTTTTTTTAAGATTTCCAAAAAGTCTACAAAATTTTGGGAAGATTCTGAAAACAGTCTAGAATATTTTGTTGAATATTAAAGAATTTTAGGATAATCTTTAAATTTTTATAAGATTGTTATGGAAGAAGCCAGAAAATTCTAAATTTTTATAAGATTGTTATAGAAGAAGCCCGAAGCTTCTAAAACATTATGGAAGAATCCACAAGAATCTAGATAGTGGATTGCATTGTAGAAGATTCTACAACAGTTTTGAATATTCTGGAGAATTTTTACAGATTTCAGACAGTTTTTCTAATTCTACAGGAGTTAAGAAAAATTCAGGGGTCTTTTGTAGATTTTGGAGGATTCTAAAAGATTCTGGAAAATTCAGGAAACGTCTAGAGGATTCTAGAAGGCTATGGAAAAGTGCAGAAGATTTTGGAATAGTCTAGAATATTTTGAAAAATTTAGATTTCGAAAAAAAGTTGATGATTAAAAAGACTGAGAGTCTGGAAGATTATGGATCAGTCTGAAATTGTAGAAAATTCTAACATTCGAAAATTTATTTGAAAATTGTGGAAGATTTTAGAAGTTGGAGGATTTTGAAAGAGTGGAGGATTTTGGAAGGCTATTATGGTATAAAATAAAATTGTTTGAAGAATTTTGACAGATTTTAGGAAATTTTGGGAGTCAGTCTTCTGAATTTTGGAGCATTCTAAAAATTCTGGAAAAATCTAGAAGATTTGAGTCGGTTGTGGAAGAGTTTAGAATATTTTAAAATTATGAAAAATTTCAAAAAACTTTGAAACAGTTTTTGAACGTCATAAACTTTTACTTCTCATAATTCTTGGAAAATTAGTCGGAAATTTGAATAAAAAAAGGAGGAAAAGGAATAAAATTCTCAAATAAAGGTATTTTAGTGGACTTTGAGAATAATAGGGGGAAAAAGGGGAATAAATTTAAAGGGTAATTAGAAATTTTAATTATTTATTTATGGCTAATAACTTTAGTAATTTTTATTCCTAGAATGAAGTATTAATGCAACTGACAAATTTATTTGTCAGGGAAATTAGAAATTTTAATTATCTATTTATGGCTAATAACTTTAATAATTTTTAGTCCTAGAATGAAGTATTAATGCAACTGAAAAATTTATTTAAATAATCATGATGTATCTTTATTTAAAAGTTTTTTCTTTATTCTTGAATATTTTGAATTCATTTTTAAATCTTTAATGTAGTTGAGACAGTTATCGCTGCTCTTCTGTTTCGTCAATTTTGCTGCAAAGCCCTTGCGAGGTCGTCGCTCACTTATTTTCAACAATATAGACTCGCAATTGTTTCAGATTGTTCCCATATTTTTTCGAGTGGACAGGTCCCTTTGGCAGCTTTCAAAAGTGAATTGAAAGAACAATAGGAATAAGAAGTCTTGAACATTTCTGTACCGAATAATCCACTTGCCATGGCATCATCCTTGACAAATCGTCAGTGATATTTCCAATTTATTAACATAAAACAGTTCATTATAAAATGGTTGACAAAAAAAAATTGACGAGTGCCTTTTCCAATTTCTTAATAAATTAATCTGAATCTATTTTTTAGCAGGCTAATTCCTTTTGGCTTTAGGTTCTCACTGATTTAAATTTTATTAATGTATTAATTAATTTTATTATTTATTAATTTCAGGTTTTGTGTTTTATTCGTGCTATAAAAATAATAAACGAGACATATTGTAGGTTGTTTCTGTGATAGAAGCTATTTTTAAATCTCTTTATTGAATTCTTAGAATTAATTCACACACACACGATTTATTTTAATATTTAAATTAATTTTTAAAACTTATGTCAAATAAATTGAAAACGTTTTCACTTGTGGCAAAAATTTCAGAAACGTCTGGAGATGCAATGGGTTCTGAAACATTTGCAGCACTTTGGGCAGCCCTTCAAAATACTTACGAGGGAACAAATATAACAAGAACAGTGGCAAGACTTTTGCACATGTATCAACCAGAAGATGGAATTCTGGCTTACGAACGTCTTCTTCGAACTCTTTATGTCCTTCTGGAAGATTTTGACGCCAATGGGTTTCGACTTTTGGTTTCAATGGTTCCTCCACCGAAAGATATTTCTGAATCTACAATACAAGAAATTTTCCAGAAAGCAACTGGATTTACTAGAATGACTTCTCCTGACCCTCAAACGTAATATATCTTGAATTTGCTTTTCTACTTGACAAAATAAATTTCAGATTAATTTAGAAATTAAAATTATTTTGCTTGGTGGCATTTTTTAAATATCTACAGTCACTTTGTTGATTCTGCGAAGGAAGTTGGCTCTAATGGTCAAATCAACAATATGAAAGTAGATCCGAATCAAAAGGACACTCAGTGTTCAAGATCCTTTCCTTCAAACCAAGGCAAAGGTTCAGAAAAATTTAATGAATCTCCTCAGGTCAGTTAATGCAATTAGTTTTCATTTTTAAGGTTCTTATCATTCTTGGCCAAGAATAGAATTTTAAAAATAATTTCTAACACTTAAAAATTCTTTTAAATGTCTCGACTTTATTCTGTTAATTTTGTTTTTACATCAGACAATATCGCCAGATCCGGTCGAATTCCGAGGCTTTCCATCGAACGAGATCTGCAATACTCACATTCGAGTGCAAAATATAAATCAATTTTATGAGCCAACGTCTGTGAATTACGTATCACAGGCCTATCACACTTGTAATCACAATACAAATCATCAGACTTCGGGAAAAATTCAGGATAAACAAAATCCAAATTCTTCGATTGACTACAGAATGAAATGGATTTACACTCCATATTTGCTGAGAAAAAACGCGATTTGCCAGTCCACTCAATTTTATCAAGATCCACTTGTTATTTTTCAAACGGCAGATCAAAAACATTTAGGAATCCCGATGTCCCAAATAAATCAATTGCAGCGAGGTGATCACAATTGTACAACCCAGGTCTGTTCAATTGAATATTCAATTTAAAAAATACTGACAATATTTTTCAATAAAATATTAATAACGTAGAATTTTCTTTGTTATTAAATTATTAAACAATATTGCTTAAAATTTTCAGGAATGCTTAAGAAATTTAAAGAAACCAACGGTTATCGACTTATTAAAAGATCAAGAAAAAATGGATTTGGATCCAGAAACGAATTCGAAAAGTGTGCATCTACAAGGAAACAATAACAATTCTTCAGAAGAGATGAAGAAAAGAAATTTAAGTTTCGAGATGAAAGTTCAAGAGAAAAAATTGAATGAACAGAAGACAAATGTTCTTGAAGAAGAGGTGAAACTTATACAAAGGGCAATTCAAGAAGATATTTACAAAATGGATGTTGTCCAGACAAATTTAGTGCAATCAAATCCTACTGTAACTCCAGAAACCAAGGCATTGAAAAATATACTTTATCTTTTTTCCTCGACTTTTTATAACAATTATTTTACTCAATCTTAAAAAGAATTTAGTAAATCAGTATTTACGAATTTTTTGCAGAATCTGGAACCAAAAGACTTGGATGTTCATAATGATCTGAGACAAAGTGTGCAAAAGTTCTTGCAACGAGTTAAAAATGAAGAAACAGCTTGTGAGTAAAATTAAAACTTGTATTTAATAAAAATAAAATAAATTCGTATTTCTCACATTTCCTGTTTTTTTTTCAGCTGCAACAGTCGTTCCAAAACCAAAAGTCTCGAATCGACCAACTGAAAATACAGTTTCCGACGAAACCTCCGCTTTCATAGATTGTTGGAAAAAAATCATAACAAGATCAGTATTAGGCAGAGATACAAAATCTAGTTCCACAGACGCGGACAAAAATTCAGGCCTTTCGAAAGAAAAAACTGGAACTTTAATCGAAAATGGTTCTGGAGAGAAAAAGGAAACTGAAAAGAAAGTTCGTAGGAAAAAACCGAATCCTCCAACGAGACCGAAATCGGAAAGAGTGGCTCAAAGAACTCCGAATCAAACTCAGATGGTTGAAATGGGAAATCAATCTTCCTCTTCCAGAAACTCCACAAAAAAGATGAACAATTCTAGTTCAAATAAAGAACTCGCCCTTGAAGAACCAAGTCTACGGTAACAAATTAATTTTTAAATCAGAACTTAATTCAAATGACTGACAGTTTTGTTTATTTTTGCTCGATCAATAATTCTACTTAATTTTCCAGCTCCCAGACCAAACGATGTGAATTAAACTCAATAAATATGCTGCAGCAGGCAAATTCAATGTCTGAATTGGCAACTTATAAGAAGCAATACTACGATGCTTTACTCAGCATTCAAAGAGCAAAAGGTAGAATAATTTTGAATTGCTAATTTTTTATTTAAAAAATTATTACACGGAAAGAATTTCGGTTCAGCAGACGCACCACCTACAGTACAGCAGATGTATGGCCGTGCCAAACGAATGGACAAGATTCGTCCTAGCGTTTAGCACTGCGGGTATGCTAGTAGGTACGTCTGCTGTACCGAAATTCTTTCCGTGTACAGAGGATCACATTCCCAGTCCACATTCCCAGCCCACTATTCCCTTTTTCCCCCTTTCCCCCTTTTATTCTCAAAATCCCCTAAAATCCCTTTATTGACAAATTTTATTCTTTTATTCCCATTTTTTAAGTCAAAGTTCCCATTAATTTTCCAAGAATTGTGAGAAATAGAAACTTAGGACGTTGAAAAACTCTTTCAAAGTTTTCCATAATTTTCAAATCTTCTAAACTCTTCCATAACCGACTAAAATCTTCTAGATTTTTCCAGAATTTTTTAGAATACTCAAAAATTTTCAAAAGACTCCCAAAATCTCCTAAAATTCTCCAGAATCTTCAAAACTTATCTGATAAAAGTGGTTGAAATCTTCTGAATATATTCCTGGTCTGACGAGAGGGGGGGGGGATAACGGGGAGATTCTCCCCGGGCCCGGAGTTTTCGAGGGGGCCCGAATTTTCCGGAACTGTAGGAAAATAAATTTTTTTTAAATAAATAAAAGCCTGAAGTCTAAATTTTCAAAATTACATATAGGGGCCCGTCATTCCCACCCCCCGGGCCCGATTTTCCTCTCTAGGGACCTGAATATTTCTATAACCTGCTAGAAATTTCCAGAATCTTTTAGAATCCTCCAAAATCTCCAAAAAATCGCAAAGTTTTCACAAATCTTTATTTAAAATCTTCAAAACTTATGTGAATTCTGTAAAAATTCCTCAAAATATTTGAAATTGTTCTAGAACTTTCTACAATCATCTAGATTCTTCCATAATTTTTTAGAAGCTTCTGAGTTCTATATAAGAATCTTAAAGAATATCTTCAAATTTTTTAAATACAAAATATACTAGACTGTTTCAGAACTTTCTAGAGTCTTCAAAAATATTCTGAACTCTAGGATTTCCAGAATTCTGCAGCGAATCATTTAGAATTTTAAGCCCTCCAAAATCTACCAACGAGTCCCACAATTTTGAATCTGTTTGTAAATTTTTCCCTTTTTTCCCCCATATTATTCTCAAAATCCCCGAAAATCCCCTTCTTGGAGAATCTTATTCCTTTTTCTCCCATTTTTCCTTTCATTACTCAAAAAGCTCTGATCAATTTTCCAAAAATTTTATAAGAAATAGAAACTTATGTCATTCAAAAAATCTTGAAATGTTTTCTGAGGTTTTCCATAATTTCCAAATCTTCTATAACTTCTAAAATCTTGTATAGATTTTTCCAAAATCGTTTATATCTATAAAATCATTTTTTAGATTTTATTTTAGATCTTTAAAATCTATAAAAGACTCCCAAAATCTCCTAAAATCCTTCAGAATCTTCAAAACTTACCTGATATCTGTAAAAATTCTCCAAAATATTCGAAACTATTCTAGAATCTTCTACAATCTCCTATTCTTCTGGATGCTATCATAATCTTTTAGAATCTTATTCTGGGTTTTCTTAAAATGATCTTATAAAATCTTAAAGATTATCTTAAAATTCTTTACTATTCTACAAAATGATCTAGCCTGTTCCAAAATCTTCTAAAATCCTTAAGAATATTCTGAACTCCAAGATTTCCAGAAAACTACAGAATCATTTAGATTCCATTAAAATCTACAAAATACTATCATAATCTCAAAGAATCTTCTAGACTGTTTTCAGAATCTTCCGAAAATTCTGTAGACTTTTTGAAAGTCTTAGAAAAAAATCTGGAAGAGACTAGAAGATTTTAGAAAATTGTGGCAGAATTCAATGGATTTTTGAAAATTCTAAAAGATTTTGGAACAGTGTAGAATATGTTTGAAAATTATAATAGATTTTCGAGTGTGTTTGAAGATTTTTAAAGACTTTAGAAAACTCTGAAATATCTCTGTAAGAGTTTAAAAGATCCTGGAAGATTTTAGATGGTTATATAGAAAATGCTGGAGGATTTTGTAAGAATCAGGAAGTCACTGGAAGATTCTAAAACATTCTAAAAGTGTAGAAAATTGTATTTTTAACAACCAAAAATTTTCGCTTTTTTAAAAATAAAATCCACTTTTCAAGAAAGAAATCCCCTTGTTTTTCCTAAAATTGAACTATTGAATTACTGAGATCCCTATTATTATTATTATTATTATTATTATACATACAATTTTGTGTTATTGAATTTTAGTCGCCGTGGCAAATTCCTTGGCAATATCTTCAGTGGGAAGTACAACCGGTTACGATCCATATTATTTTAATTATTTACAACGACAGCATCAATTAATACATCAGCAACGATTTTTGATGGGAACGCAATTTTCGACACAACGACCTCTTCAGCCTGTGGTTTCTAATAATCAAAATGCTCAAAATTCTTGGGCAAATTCTAATGACTGGAGATATCCATCATTTGAACAATTTCGAATTCCTCGCCACGTAAGTCGTTATCATCAATGAAGATTAATTTTTATTCAAATTACAAATTCTTGACTCTTAGATGTTTACTATAAATTCTTAAATTTCTTTATCTTTTTCAGTCTCATCCGGTTTATTCATCTCCAATAAATCCTGCAACTTCCAAGTAAGCTTATAAATACAATTTAAAAAAGATTGAAGATTTTCAAAACGACTTTCTAGATAGAATTTAAAAAATATTCTCAAATGTCTGATAATGTTTTATAAGATAGTGTCATTTTTTCAACAGCTTTCTGGCCCAAGAAACCGCCACTGGAGAAGTTAGACAATGTGGAGAAAATCATTGCGATCAATCAAGACCAAATGTAAAGCGAAAAAAGCTGGAGGAAATCGTTGGTAAGCTGAAGGAACCTGAAAACGTTAGTACACAACATTCAACTCCTCACTAATCCCAGTTTAATACATTGTAAATAATGAAATTCTGTTGATCCCAATCCTTTTTTATATCAGAATACTAATTAGCTTCCGTTGTTATTGCACTTTGCATGTAAAACTATTCTTGGCAATTCATGAATTCTTATTAATTCATATATAAAATAAAGATATAATTATTTTATAATCAATCGCAAAAAAATGCGAAATGGTATTTTAATAGTTAAATTAGTTTTAATCGTGTAAATAATTATTTGAATAACTATTTTAGTAGTTTCAATTAGTTTAATCGAGACTGCCTTCCAAATAGCTAAAAGGTGCCTATGAAAACCTATTTTATTTTTTTTCTGCAGCCCTTCAATTTTTTAAGTCTCCTACCAAAAATTATACCTTTTGAAAAGAATTGATCCATATTTTGTATTTTTTGCGAAACCAAAAATTTCAGGATTCGCAAAAAATAAAAGTTATTGCTGTACCTCTAAAAAATGTTGAAAAAAATACCTGGTCCTTTTTTTTTTACTAAGACACCAAATTTTGCTTAGACCTGAAAAAAAATGACAATAGATTTTTCTCGAGCACTGTAATGAGTAATTATTTAATATACTTTGATTACTAAGTGGATAATTAAAGTGTCGACTAATTGAAATAATACATTGTCATTTATTACGTTACTAATACTTATTACAATCCTAGATGAACACGTATGTTGTTTAATCTCATTATCGATTCGTTATATTCAAATCAAAATTCGACTTCCCCATCTCCAGAATTCGGTTGGATCTAAAGCCCAAATTTTTGTTCTCACAAAATTTAATTTACCCAAGAGGTAATTTTCATTGGATAGGAAAAATAAATGAAATTTTCACCCGATGAAAATTGGATGAAATTGGATCTTGGGAAAATTAAAATTTGGTAGAAAAAAATCTGGGGATATTATTTAAATCCATCCCGAGACGCAATGGTCCAGAAATGGATTTTCTCAAACATTTTAATTTTCCTTTGTATTATTTTTTGTTTAAACAAAAATTTTATTTATATAACAACAGTTTTATCTATGGAAATTTTCTGAGATTAAATGTTTTCTCTTCGTCAAAAATAATGTTTAAAAAAATATATATAAAAAAATAGCGTTAATTCGTAATAAACCTTTTTAGTTTTGAACCTTTTTGAACAATAAACATTATTCAACTTTTTCAAGTGAAATAATATTATTTGACTTGAAAAATTTGAACAATGTTACCTAGCTAAAAAGGTTTATTACGAATTAACAATTCCAATTGTTATTAACAAACTATATAAACAATATTGTGCAATATTCATATTTTATACAGAATACTTTTGGAAAAAAGCTTTGAAGTCGATTAAAAAATGATTGGCTTAATTTGTTCGGGAAAATCAATTTCTGATTTTTTTTCTAGATTTCGATTTTTTATCCCGATTAGGTAACTAGTATCGTATCAAAAGACAACATTGACAACTGTGTAACCAATGATATCGCGCGCAGCGTTACAGAAGATAAGTGGAAGGAAATTTCGGAATAATTATCGCTCGACCGATATTGTAACCAGAAAAACAATAGCAATCGTTGAATGATAAATCTAAATTGAATTGGATTGTACATTTAATGCGATATGTATGCACTAAAAAGAGACTTAATGTCACTAAGTAATAATTAATAATAATGACTAGTGAACGCCTTATAGTATAAACTGTCAATCAACGCGACAATAAATTTGCCTTATTGTACACGTTTGTACAATCTGACGTTTTTTCTACAGACTTTTTTTTTAAATATTCACAGCGAATACTGCTTTCTCGCCTTTCTATACCTTTGAGACCAATATACCATTTCTGTACAAGCACATCTGTACATATACAATGCAAATATTCCAAAAATTGCAATTGTTCAAAGAAAGCTATTGAAGCCAATAAAACCGAAGTTTTGAAGAAAGTTGAACTTTCAATTTTAAATCGATTGTCGGTTTTATTGTTTAAATTTCTTTGATGCAAGACATTCTGCTTTTTTTTAACTTGCGCGTAATTCTGAGTTCTTTATGTCCATTTTCTAGAATATTGAGCTCTATCTAAGATTAAAAATAAAATATTTACACCTCATAAATAAGCTCCAGTAAAAAAAATACTAGACTAAAAAGAAATGTTGTTCGTTTTCTCAGATTTGAATGAGATTCGTGTAAAAAATGTAAAAAATCAACTCGTGTAAAACGTGAACGAATGGCGATAAAGCGATTCAATCCGGTGTTTCGTCATTAAACGCAGGTGCAGATAAAAATACTTAAGAAACGACTAGTCTCCGCTTCGTTTTACAAGCTACGATCTTAAGATTACGAATTTCGCTGAAACTTATAGATAATTCTTTGGTACAAGAATGGAATGAAATGTACGAATACGCTCTACCCGTTTTCCTTGTTTTCTCGCAATCACCTTTTCAAAAATCGTCGTGATTTTGCAAACTCTTGACGCTTAACATTCAAATATCGGCAGTAAAAATGTACAAGGCGTAATATTTTATACAGGATCATCGAATGATTGGGAAGTATTAAAACGGCGGTTGCACAGAACCTAAAAAAATATATCTTCATTCTTTTAATGTTTAAAATCCTGGCAATGACTGAAGAAAATGGCTTTCTCAAAAACTCTTCTACTTTAGTACTAAACAATTTTACGCGTGAATTAAAAACACCACAAACGATTTAAGGTACACAAGAAACTTGGAAAGAAACTTATAATTATGAATATATTTATAAAGTCACATTGAGTTTCACCATTTTCTCTAGTTAATGTATGAAATCCTTTTATAGATTCTGTACATGAAAACATTCATCGCTACGTTGAATTAGAAAAAATTCCATTACCGTCAATTGAATCTAGACCTGAAAATGAGATGAGACATCAATTGACGATATTGGAATCGACTCGGACTTGAATTATTGATTTCAAACGATTATTAAGCAAACGTGTAAGGGTCGACAGTTTTACTAGAACACGGCTGAACATCATCCGGAGGTGGATGCCACTTCTCAGTCCACATCGAGGTTTGCACGGTAGTCACGTCGATTACCTCAGTTTGCACGATATTCTTGTTAGGTTCGGCTTCCCAATTTAAACCGTTTTCGGTCACTTCAATTTGTCGTGTTTCTGTCATATTCCAATACGCCTGAATATCATTATTCTGAGGTCTCGAATTTTTGGCATTCGTTTGCTTCGAACCCGTATTCTTTGGAGTGGAACGCGACTGAGGTCTGTCGATATTTTTCAAAGCAAGTTTCTGCGGTACTCGCCTGGGTTTTGATTCTTCCAGGCTAATGCTGGTGCCTGTTTTACTCGCGGACAAACTTCCATTTCCACCTATGCTACTTTCGTCCTTTTTTTTCCTCCGCCTTCTTCGCTCCGCCTCGGCGTCTTCCTTTTGAGCGTCCTCATTCTGATCATCGTCATTCAAGAAATGCTGCTTCGCTGAGGCCCAGTGGTCTTTTCTGTTCTCGGTTTTGAACCTATTCTCGTAACTCCTAGTGCTATTTCCCTTGTGACCGTTTTTTGCATTAGCATTACTATCAGCGTTGCGCTTCTTAGATTGCTGACCCTTCCCAGTCCATCTGTTAGGACTTTTTTCCTTTAGAGTTGCCTAAAAAGAAAAAACGAAAAGAAGAATGTAGTTTTCCATTGAATTTTAAGAAAAATCCAGAGACCATAGCGATGGGAATTTTTTGCTTTCAAAAGCACCAAGAAAGTCAGTAAATATTAATAAATGCAAGATTTTTATAAGAAAACGCAAATTGTTTTAAAAAATAAAATTATATTCCATTTTCAGATGTTAAATTTCATTATTGTTTAACAAGAAGGAAGAAGAAATATTTCAGTTTTATAAATATAAAAATTTTCAACTGCTAAAATTGCGGACACGAGAGAGAAATTCAAATTTTTTCAGTTTTCTAAAAACTTCTAAAATCTTCAAAAATACTTCCAAAATCTATTATAATTTTCAAAAATATTCTAAACTGTTGCAGAATCTTTTAGAACTCTCAAAACACTTTTTAATTGTGACATAAACTTATAAAATCTTCTCTTCTAAATTGTAGTTTCTTCCAGATTTTTTTTTCTGAAGGCTCAAAAAGTCTACAAAATTTTAGGAAGATTCTAAACGCAGTCTAGAGTAGAAGATTCTTCAAGTTTATGAGAGTCTTTTGAATATTTTAGAGGGTTTTCTAAATGATTCTGCAGAATTCTGTAAATTCTGGAGTTCAGAATATTCTCGAAGATTCTAGATTCTGTAACAGTCTAGAATATTTGGTAGAATATTAAAGAATTTTATAATATTATTTAAAATTTTATTATTTTTATTTTATTTATTTATTTTTATTTAAAAAATTTTTTACCCACAAGATTCTAGAACAGTTTCGAATATTTTGGAAAATTTTTAATTCAGATAAGTTTTATAGATTCTAAAAAGGATTTGAGAAAATTTCGGTAGTTTTTTGTAAATTTTGCAGGATTGTAAAAGATTCTGCAGAATTCTGGAAACATCTAGAATATTCTCGGTGGTTATAGAAGAGTTCAGAAGATTTTAAAGAATTTTGGAATAGTCTAGAATATTTTTGAGAATTTTTATAAATTTTAGAGGATTCTAAATGATTGTGCAGAATTCTGGAAATTCTGGAGTTCAGAATATTCTTGAAGATTGTAAAAGATTCTGGAGCAGACTAGTGTATTTTTTGAATATTAAAGAATTTTAGGATATACTTTAAGATTTTATAAGATTATTATAGAACCCAGAAGATTGTAAAAGGTTAAGGAAGAATCTAGAAGATGATTGTACAAAATTCTAGAACAGTTTGGAATATTTTGGAATTTTTTTTACAGATTTCAGATAACTTTGGAAGATTTGAGAAAATTTCGTGAGTCTTTTGTAGATTTTGAAAGATTCTAAAAGATTTTGCAGAATTCTGGAAACGTCTAGATGATTCTAAAAGGTGATAGAAAATTTTGGAATAGCCTAGAATGTTTTAGAGAATTTTTACAGATTTCAGGTAAGTTTTGAAGATTCTAAAGGATTTCAAAAAATTTTGGCAAGCCTTTTGTAGATTTTGGAAAATTTTAAAATATTTTGCAGAATTCTAGAAACGTCTAGAAAATTCTGAAATAGTCTAAAAGATTTTGAAGAAGTTTTACAGATTTCAGATAAGTTTTAAAGATTCTCAAGGATTTGAAAAAATTTCCAAGTCTTTTGCAGATTTTGGTGGCTTCTAGATGGTTCTGGACAGTTCTGGTAGCGTCTCGAAGGTTATAGAAGAGTTTAGAAGATTCTGGATCAGTTTATACAGTATATTTCGAAAAATTTAAATAAATTTGGAAAATCTGTTTTTAAGGTTAAGAAGATTCGGAAATTATGGAAAATTATGAATCAGTCTAAAATTCTAGAGAATTTTAACAAATTCCGAAAATTGTTTGAAAATTATGAAAGATTTTAGAAGAATCTGGATGATTTAAAAAAAGTATGGAGGATTCTGGAATGCCATGGGACAATATTTTAATTTTTTGAAGAATTTTAACAGATTTCAAATATGTTTTGAAGACTTCGTAGGATTCTAGATTTTGGAAGTCTTTTGTAGATTTTAAAGCACTTTAAAAGATTCTGGAAAAGCCTAGAAGATTTCACGCGGTTGTGGAAGTGTTTAGGAGATTTGAAAATTTGGAAATCCTGGAGTTTTTGAACGTCAGAAGTTCTATTTAAGTTCTATTTCTCGTAATTCTTGGAAAATCAATTAAACTTTGAATAAAAAAAAAAGAAGGGAAAAGGGAATAAAATTCACAAACAAAAGGATTTTAGGTGATTTTGAGAATAGTGGGGGGGGGGGGAGGGAATAGGGAAAAAGGGGAATTGGGGACTGACTGTGATCTCAGCCAATCTAATAGTAATAAAATGAGTATTTACCCCAGAAGATGTGGAATTATCTACAGGTTTATATTGTTGATTGGTTGAGTCTTCATGGCCAGATGGGTCCTTGCAATTGGTTGCGCCGCGGCCGTGAAGCCACGAGAGGAGAAACGAAAGTAGAGCACAGGAGAGGCCCAGTCCTGCTGTGGCTGATAATTGGGAACGCGTGCGACGAGGAACCCAACCACCCCCGTGGTATTCTAATACTGAACTGACTATTAACGCACTGCTGACTACGTAAGACACTCCTAGACCAGTGAACATCCAAGTATTCTGAAATATATTAAAAGAATCAAAGTATTAAATAATCTCTCGAATTTTGTTAACCAGAATAAGCTATGGAATTTAATTTCCTGCAGGGGAAGCTTACCAGTCTAGGCCAGTTTAAAGGAAAAAAATATATGATGTGTGAAATGTCGAGGAAGAGAAGTAGAGACGTGACCAGGAGACAGAAAACGGCGACGAAGATCATCAATCTTAAACGTCCAACTAAAGGCAGCATAAAAAGGCTGACCTTGGCAGTGCCTGAACTGCACAGAGTCGCCAGACATGCTGCTGAAGATATCTGAAATTTGTAAATCTTTAATGACCTTAGAAACCAGAAAATGCGTTGAAGGAAATTTTTAAAGGTCGAAACTTATACTCTAGAGCTCTTAATATTATTTTTAATATTCTTTTCTCTCTATATCTATTTAACAATTCTTACAAGCAGCAAAAGTCTGATGACTCCAGTAGAAGTCCTAAGATGGCCTTGAATATCGCAGTATAAAACTACATGACTGGCTCGAGGCCAGGGCAGTGTATTTGAGGACCCGTGCCTACCCTGGCCATAATGATAGTTGGCGTGTGAGTCCCATGAGTGGACTGTGGAATGGATTCCTGGCGAATCCAGCTCCGAAGACTGGGAGCTGATTCGCCCCCCTGTCCTGCTCCCCGCTGTAAAAAAAATATGAAGACACGTGAATCTCTGAAATATAGATTAATTTTGAAAAGTAACTTTGCAATATTTGTGTCAATTACCAATCTCGAAGTCTTGAATATCCTCGGGTCTAGAATACGCAGTAGAAGGCTCCAGGTCGCGAATTTCTTCCAAAAGAAGCACCTCTATTTCGTCGGCTGCATATAAATCCGAGACAGACCGAAGATGATGCCGAGAATCGCTCATTACTTAGGCGTGCTCGCACGCTCGCTCCTGCCTTCTTGCCGAGCTTCCGATCCACTTGGTCTGCGAATGAACAACATTCGTCGACTGCATGTACCAACAACGAATCCATTCATCCATCAACCCCTCCGTCAATATTTAAACTGTCATCCCCAATTTCTTCCTCCTTTTACCTCCACTGCAAATATACATTTGATTTAATTCTGATTCATAAAATATACATCATATATACATTTGATACATTTGATTCAGGTTCATGCTCTTGGTAGATAAGATTATTTCTGTATGAAGACTCTTTGTTTTGAAGCTTAAAGCTAAAGTTTATTAAAGAATCAATAGCTGTTCTATTAGGAAATGTTCAAATTGTTAATTAGAGCATTTTGTGATATAATGTAATATTACGAATGTTAAGAATGTTCTCCCCTTATCGAACCTCAAATCTTGAAAGTACCCTAGAATCACCTAACTTTGGACACTGCCCCAAACTTCGGACACCCATTTTTCTTTGTTTCCAGATAATTGAATGGCATAAAAGTAACATAAATTAAAAGTCCAAAGCTTGACATGATGTGAAAAGTTAGTTTTGTATTAAAAAATTAGTATAAACCCAAGAATAATAGGTGTCCGAAGCTAGGTGATTCTACGGTAGATTTATAAAATCGAGGAAAATTACCATATTGTTAAATATAACAAATTTTAAAAGAGAAATGAATGTTCATCATAGAAAAAAATAGTTTAATTTAAAATTGTTTATTTAATATTAGTTATTTGAGATTTTCTTTCGTTTTAGAAAAAAAATCGTAATTATGATTCAATCTTCTTCATTGATAGCGTATTTTGTTCTTTAAAATATTACCTACAATTTTATTCTATTTGGATGAATTTTATTAAAAATAAGCTTGCCATGTAGATAACTAGTTAGAGAAAATATTAGTTAATTAACCATTTGTTTTACGTCAATTTTACTGTGCTTTAATAAGAACCATCCAAATAGAATTGTAGATAATATTTTAAAGAACAAAATAAACTGTAAATGATGAAGATTGAATCAAAATTACGATTTTTTTCTAAAGCGAAAGAAAAAATACAATATCTCAAATAACTAACGTTAAATAAATAATTAAAGATTCGACTTTTTTTTTCTAAATCACAATCAGATTTCTCTTTCAAAATTTGTTATACATATTTAACAATGTGGTTATTTTCTGGGATTTTACAAAATATTTAAAAGATTATTAAATTTTAGATGTGATAAAGGGTATCCTTAAAGAAATTTGTTAGGTTGCTAATAATGTATCCGTTAAATTTAAATAAATAAGATATAAAACAAGTATACCTATTTATAATTATGAAGGTTAAAAACAGAAATAACACACCTTGCATTTCAAATAACAATTTTTTGTCAAAAAGAAAAGGGGCAAAAGAAAATCTACCAATCAACAAAAAGCAGATTGAACTGAAATTACTGAATATTTTTTAAAACGAAATTTTAATAAAAATATAGGGCAATGCGGTCTATTGCTTTGACACTATACTTTGCACGCCCAACCTCAAAATTTTTATTTACCATGCGACACACATTTCTCTAAAACCCAATCGAATCATTTTGGTCGTTGATTTATTTTTACTATTTGTACATGCATTTATTGCTATAAGAAAGCCAGAAAACACGAACTTTCGACAAGAAACCTCAAATTCGAAAAAAGCGTGTTTGCTAATTTAGATGAAATTGGAAACTCATGCTGACATAAAAGTGCTCAATAAACATGATTGAAAGTCTTACCGCAACTCGTATTATCCCTTGGTGGCATCAAGATCACATTTTTTTGGAGTTTTTCCAAATAATCTTGCTGTCAATTCGAAGAACAGCCGCCATTGTCCGTCCATCCATTATATACATTTCGCGATCATATCCGATTATCTGTTTGTGTCACGAAGCCGACGACAACGACCTAAAAACGAGAAAGGTTCATCCTGGTTCATATTGATCACATTATTCCGCACTCACTTTTCTAAATGAAAAGGAAAAGTCTTGGAAAAATAAGGAAAATGGGCAAAAAATAATTTTGATTTTCCAATTCGACTGACACATTTAAAAATTCTGACGATTAAACTTTTTGAAATCTGCCGATTTCTCAAAATTTATTTTCGTATACAGATTAGAAGTTCTAAAAAGCAAAACTTACACTCTGAAATTAAATATTTTGAAGTTCTTTATAGACTATTATCAACTTTTTTCAGGATAAGTTAAAAAAACTAAATACAGTCGAAAAATAAAACTGAGATAAACATGAAACGACTTCTAACCTCAAAAAATCGGGATTTTGAAAAATGAGGTTAGTGAAGCTAGTCACAGGTGGCGCTTTTGTTCGGCGGAAATTTTAAATGAAGATCATGAAAAACATAGAAAAAAATAATAAGTTAACAAATTCAGCAGCAAGATTCAATTTAATACTGAGAAAAATAGCTAGAGTCGTTCAATAGTTCAAAAATTTACTTATTTTAACGCGATATTTATTTTATTTTTAAAAAGTGCTGAAAATTCAGTCACCTATTGGATTGGCTACGAACTAATCACCATTTGTTACGAGCGACTATAGGCTCGCTCGTTCGTCACTAGATGGCAATATAAAGTTGCGGGAAACATACAAATTTGAAAAATATATCAGAATATTGGGAATTAATAGTAATAATCTCAGATTGCAGGAAATTAGATCAGCGATAGCTTTAGAACTTTTATGTACGATTCATGACTCATAGGTTAAGAAATTGATATTGTAAGTCCGTATTTAATCATGTTTAATTTTAAGATAAGGCGAAGTCCGGATATTAGGTTTATACTAAGGTATCGAGCAAAAGAAATCACATGCTAGCGATAAACAAGAGAACCAAAGAAGATATTAATTGGCGCCGAATGTTTGCGTATGTTTACTTTAACTGGCGACAGCCGCTTCCCGGGCGACATAATTATTTTCAATATGGGTTTCTCGGAAATCGATAAGAAAATGGCGAGATCACCATGTTTCAGTCAGTCGTAGAGACTAGAGGGGTTCGATTTAGGGATAATTACGAAGAGTGGGAATGACGAATGTTAATGATGTGATATGATTGGCTGAAAGAGTGGTGAGAGCTGCGTGTGAGTGAAAAAGAGAAAAGAGTAGGGTGAGTGAACAGAGAGTTCGGAAATATCGTGACGCGTAGAACGAGAGGATTAAAGCAGAAAGACTATGATTGCTTTAGAGTAGGTACTTGTCAAGCCAACTCTGAGAAAAGTCCTTTAGATCTTTTCTAAATTTGTTAATCCGGACGTAGCCTAATTTTGATTCTAAT